>CAUYSK010084843.1:0-33765 GCA_963575035.1 Avahi laniger
CTGGTCCATAGGGAGGCCACTGCGTTGGTGCTCTGGGACTTGGACCCTAGCTCGAGCTAGCAAATAAACTCCTTTGCCATTTGCATCCTCGGTGACTCTGCCTCTCTGTTCCTGGGGCCGAGGGGAACTGGATCTAACAGCAACATTTTTCCTTTTAACTAGAAAACTCACATTCTGGCAATTTCTCCCTGGGAGCTTTCCAGGGAGAGAAGTTTTGTGAGAATTACCTTCCATCTTGATTTTTCACATGTTGACGCTCAAGAAAGCAGATAAATTGACTAGCTGGTTCACATTCTCCATCGAATAATTTTTTTTTTTTTTGTGACAGAGTCTCACTCCTTTGCCTGGGCTAGAGTGCCGGGGCATCAGCCCAGCTCACAGCAACCTCAAATTCCTGGGCTCAAGCGATCCTCCTGCCTCAGCCTTCCGAGTAGCTGGGACTACAGGCACGTGCCACCACGCCCGGCTAATTTTTTCTATATATTTTCCGAATGGAAACACAAAATCAGAGTCAAAAAGGACAGACGGGTGGGGCAGTGGAAAAGAGAGGTCCTGTGCTGCAAATCCGGATGAGTCGGGTGGGCAGCACTCTGTTACAGACCCCCGGCAGAGCCCCCATCGCCTGCGTGGAGAAGGAAGGAAGGGGAGGAGCTTCCTTGGTTTTAAAGCCGTGATATACTGACATTTGCTCAATGAAACCTTTCCGGATTCCTTTAGAGATGTGGTTACTTCTGTCTTTGAGCTACGAAAGCAGTGGTATTTCTCCTGTGATACCTCACAGCTCTACATTATCTTGTGACAGTCACTTGTAACCTTTATAGCCTCCAAAATGCTTAGCATGGTGCCTTGCGCATAGCAGGTACACCAGGAATGTTTATTGACCTGAATGGATAAGCCCTAATTCAGATAGACTCTAAAAAATGGGAATGCTAATAATCCCGACCACATAGGGTTACTGTTAAGATAATATACAATAATCTATATAAAGTCTTTATTCAGGGCCCAGCACATAGACACTCATTTAATATTAGCTATTATTATTATTATTATTAATATAAATATTTGTTAAATTAAAAAAATGAGAATTCAAATACTTGTTTCTGCCGATTGGTCTTTTACTTTTTAACAATTATTGTAAGAACTTTGGAATAAGTGTTGGTTAGCAAAATATGGTATTTTTAGTGTCCAAAGAAAACTGTTTTAAAATATTTCTTGTTCTCTGATAACTGCTATTGAACTAAGGACCAAAGTCAGTTTGATTTGAAACCTTAGACTTTAAATATTTAGAATCCACAGAGGCCTTATTTGGATCACAAAACAGCTAAAAATAAAAATAATTAAAACCAACTTGTGTTCATCATTCAGGACTTACATAGAAAGATCCTTGAAAAGCTCAAGCAATTCTCATGAAGAAACAATATTTTTCCATTGAAATGAGATGATAAGCATAGCAGTTTTTTTTTTTTAAACTGGATAGCAGTTTTGAAGGAGAAAGGATAGCAGTTGCCTTATATACATGACATGTGCCTGGAACACAGTAGGAGTTTAATAAATGTTCAGTAAGCTGATGCTGGAAACATGCTCTAGAATAAGGTTGGGAGTAAAAATCACTTGAATCATGTCTATCTACATCGTATCATTTAATTTAATTCATTTTGAAAGTAAAATAATAACTTTAATTTTTGTTGAAGATGTATTTGGCTTTATGGCATCAAATAAAGAGTTTGGCAGCATTTTCTGCGTTCCTCTCATTTACCTGTGCAGACACTGTTGTCTTTCACCCAGGTATGTTCGATTTTTAAGAAATCAGTAACAATGTAGGGAGGAAGAGATACTGTCTTGGCTTGGGCTGCTATAAACATAGACAGAAACAGCAGAAATTTACTTTTCACCATTCGGGAGCCTGGAAGTCTGAGCCCGGGTGCCAGCACCGTCGGGCTCTGTCGACGGCCCTTTCCCGGACTGCGCACTGCTGTCTTCTCACTGCACCCTCACCTGGCGGAGAGAGGGCGGGCCAGCTCTCTGGCCACTTCATCTGAGGACACTAATCCTGCTCGTGAGAAGTCCACCCTCGTGACCTAATCACCTTGCAAAGGCCCTACCTCTTCATACCATCACTTTGCGGGTTACTTTTCAACCTGTGAATTTTGAGGGGGACACAGACATTCAGTCCCTAGCAGGCATAGGGAGTGGCCGTCTGTATTTGCTCTTGTCACGTAACCTGCCACTCATGACAGGGAGAAAGACTGCTTCATCCTGCCTATAAATAAAGAGAATCCTACAATATACGTTTATTTGTGACTTTTTCGGTATTATATTATTGAGGTTTATCTGCAATAAAACATATAGCTGTTAACCATTGAATGGTATTCCACTGTGGGAACACACCCTACCTTGTGGATTGGGGCATACTTAGGAGACGTGATCATGTTCAGATGGATAAGTCAAAAAGGGAGAGGGTCTAAAGAATTTTTCTGGTGTTTGTGGTGCCACTGACAAGATCAAGACTGTAGGGGAGGGCCAGGCATGGTGGCTCACGCCTGTAATCCTAGCACTCTGGGAGGCTGAGGTGAGAGGATCGCTCGAGGTCAGGAGTTCGAGACCAGCCTGAGCAAGAGCGAGACCCCATCTCCACTAAAAATAGAAAGAAACTAGCTGGACAACTAAAAATATATAGAAAAAATTAGCCGGGCATGGTGGCGCGTGCCTGTAGTCCCATCTACTCGGGAAGCTGAGGCAGGAGGATCGCTTGAGCCCAGGAGTTGGAGGTTGCTGTGAGCTGGGTTGATGCCACGGCACTCTAGCCCGGGTGACAGAGCGAGACTCTGTCTCAAAAAAAAATAATAATAATAATAAAAAAAAAGACCGTAGGGGAGGATTAGTTCTCGAGGGGGGAGGGAGAGGGAGGAGGATGAGCTCAGGTTAGTTAAAGGAGTGGTCAACCGATTAGGGACAGGTCCGAGGGTGCTAGACTGTGTTAAAGACTCAGCTGAGATGAGCGGTCCCAGTGGGGACAGAGCTGAGACTTTCTTTGGAAGAACTGCCTTTAGAAGTGTACGGTGCAGGAGTTGGACTGGATATGGGCTTGGAGATTTGCAGCACAACCAGCAGGCAGGTTGGTGAAGGAAGCAGAGAGGACTGGATGTGGGTTTCTTTTTATGCATCAGGCGTGGGAATGTTTGCTGTTCATCACTTTAATCCGCATTCTACTGTGGAAGCTCTGCTATATGTTCTTCCTTAACGATGGAAACATCACAGCTTTATTCTCAGGTTTTAGGGACATTTTATGAGGGTCCTATGCTTTTGTAGAAATAGGGTCTTGCTGTGTTGCCCAGGCTGGTCTTGAACTCTTGCCTCAGCCTTCCGAAGTGCTGTGATTGGCCCAGTGGTGTCTCACGCCTGTAATCCTAGCACTCTGGGAGGCTGAGGCAGGAGGATTGCTTGAGGTCAGGAGTTGGAGACCAGCCTGAACAAGAGCAAGACCCTGTCTCAACTAAAAATAGGAAAATTAGCTGGGCATCGTGGCACGCACCTATAGTCCCAGCTACTTGGGAGGCTGAAGAAGGAGGATCACCTGAGTCTAGGAGTTAGGGGTTGCGGTGAGCAATGATGGTGACACTGCACTTTACCCAGGGTGACAGAGTGAGATTTTGTATCAAAACAAAATAAAACAAAAAACCAAACAACGAAGTGCTGGGATTACAGGCTTGAGCCACCAAGAGCGTGCCGGCGGTGGCAAAGGCTTGCTTTGAAGTCAGAGTAGCCGTTCGCTTGGCTTTTCGAGCTTCCTCAAATGCAGGAAAGGTCCCCAAGACCATGCCAGCAAATGCTTACACTGGCAGCATGACTCGGCCTACTACCACCCGGCCAGCCCCGACCCAGGGAAGTGCGGACAGCCCTCTCTGCCGTATTCAAACAGGAATCTGCGTGCTGAGTCTCACTCCCACTGGGAAACAGCCAAAGTTTTTGTGACAGGACAAAACATTTTGAGCAATGTCGGCGATTTGTTTTTTGGAGCACAAAGCAAGCAATAAATCTGTCACCCTGAAAAATCAGGTTGTGACCTAAAGGAAGAAGCAAATTGTGACTTTAGGTAAAAAAGAGTGACCTACCAGGGAGGGTAATTTATCATGATAACAAAATTGCTGTTGCTCTCTTGGCCAGCCTGGAAGAAGGGCTGCGGTAAGCAAATTCGAGAGATGCAAGCGTCCGAATATTTGTAACTGATCAATATTTCCAGGCTCACATGCAGCCAGAACACTGCCATCGTTCAGGGTAAGTACATAGCTCACCTGATTTGTAAGAGGGAAAAACTGAGAGCTTTAATTATATTCTCCTTAAAAAACATCACCACTCAACAACAAGCATTCTTTGTTGGATGAAAATAAATTATCTCCTGGGGATTTAAGCGAGAATTCTTGATTTTTTTTTTTTTTGTGAGGACACAGAAGATTATGTTTCCTGAAAATGCTTAAGGAAACTGACTTTTTTTTTTTAAATTTCAAAATCTTAAGGGGGTATAAATGTACATGGAAACCTTTATAATGCTTAAATCGGGCCTTTTAGTGTGCCCATAACCTGGATAGTGTCCATTGCACCCGATAGATAAGTTTGACTCCTGGGTTTTAACGTCTTTCAACCCACTCTTATGTTAGAACTGTTCCTGCTAGAGAGGAAACCGAGCAGATAACACTGTCTAGGGAATCATCAATGAAATAAAGACTTGGGCAAAACTAGAGGTTATTTAAAACAATAACCCTCTCTTCCCACTTACGTTGGATATCTTCCCTTTGCCCCTTTCAGATCCACTGTTTGTCCTGCCTACTTCGTCCACTGCTTCCAAGGACTCCCCTGCCCCCTAGCTGTAGGTTGGGCTCGGCCAATGGGCGGCACCTGCTGGGGAGAAGAGGGAAGAGAGGCTGGGGCCTTATTCCTGTCTCTCTCCCCCCGAAGGGTGGCTTCGGGCTGCCTGTGCTCCTCTTCCGAAGGGTGCGGCTCCTGCAGGGTGATCTCTTCTGCACAGACTTTCCTATCCCCAGTTTCCTGTAACCTCTCTCCTCCCTCGACCCTTTACTCCCAGGGGTGGTAAATGTGCCACAAGGCACTGTACTAGTGTGCTGTTTCCTGCTCAGCCCTTGGCTGATGCACAACTCGAGTAACATACTTGAGTAACATCATCATCGTGGCTTCTTGGAGATTCTGGATAACTATTATTAAGACGCCTCCACAGGCTTTTGACTCCTTAAACAGTCATGGCAAATCGCAATCAGTCATTAGATGACAAACATGAAGTTTACATTTTGTGGCTTTACTTCTATTAGCTCCTCGATATTGATAGCAACATGGTACACTCGAGCTTTGGGTTATGATAAAACTATGATTTTATCTGTAGATTTTCCTGACAAGTACGAATGTGATAAATCCGGCCTTATGTCGTCATCACTTCCCAATGAAGTTCAAGGCTAGATAAAGCATTCCGATTCTGAGCATTAACACCCATTATCTCTCTCAGCTACCGTGGCCATATGGCGCTACTTATTTTCACTTCAACAGCCTCCAGATTCAGCCGTCCTCCCAACAAACTTGGCGGGCTCATCCCATTTCTCAGAAGAGATTTAATAGCAGTGAGTTCACGTACTGCAAAGACTTCATTACTTTTATTGGTTCTCCATGCCCTCCGCTTACTGGTGCACTGAGAGGTATTACTGAATAATCTATAGTTGTCAGAAATATAAATGTGCCCTAGGCTAATATGGCATTAATTCTGCTTATTTTACTTTCTTATTTAGGACATTTTGGAAGGGATTAGACAAATTTCCTCCTGCAAAGGAATTTGCTGCTGAGTAATGTTGGTTGATGTTCAATATATGAATAGAGCAGAACACCCAATTTTCATGTGCCTGTAGCACCTGATGAAATGTGTTTGTAATGGCAAGTGGCATGCTAATTCCTGATGCGTTTCAGACTGCAGCAGATTTTCAGGAAGAAAAGACCTTATTCGCTAGTCCTGTTGATTGTATTCTTGACCTTAAGTTAAATTCTTTGTGTATCTGTTTTCCTAACTATCATATGTGTGTATTCATAAGTTGTGCCCTGAATATTTTCAACCCAAACTACTGAATAGTATTTTGTAAAATATTTAGTTGCTTATTGTATCTATATTAATTACAGTATTATAATAGTTGTGTATAAGTACTAAGAGAACATGGAAAAGGTGAAATAATTTGGAATAAATTGGAAGTAGAACTTATCCAACTAAATCTGGTATTGCTAACACAGAACACCCACCGTCAATTGTACATGACCTTTCAAATGCCTTAGCCTTTAATATTACTTGTGCAAAAGAGAAAAGAAAAGAAAATGGATATTTGTCAGGCATTGAACTAAAAGCTTTACATACATTATCTCATTCTGGTATTTAAATTAAATTTACTTTTTATTGTTATTTCTTACAAACCTAATGATGGGGCCTAACATGTACTGTGTATGACACAAGTCTCTCATATATTTTAAACTAATATTATATATCCTATAGTTATTGACAACGATTTTGGAGCATTTGATTGGACAGTAGTGTATTAGTATCATTTTAAATTTGGTTAATAGAAATAAAACATATAGTAAACTTAAAAGGGAAGAAAGGTGTTGTAAGACCAGTAGGGAAAGATTATTCACATCCCTTGATAATCTTCCCCCTACTTGTCACAGCCATGTTTTCATTTATTTATTTATTTTAAATAAAGACAGGATCTTGCTATGTGGCCCAAGTTGGACTCAAACTCCTGGGTTCGAGCGATCCTCCCATCTCAGCCTCCCAAATAGCTGGGACTACTACAGGTGTGTGCCACAGTGCATGGCCACAGCCAAATTTTTAAAAGAATTATCTATACTTGCTGTCTTTATTTCCTCATCTTTCAAATCCTTTAATAGTTCTAGCTTGAGATCCCACCTTATCAGAAACTCAGGGTCCTCATTTTACTTGTCCTCTGCACATACCTGGACACTGTCAACGACTACTTCCTGTTGGCTTTGGTGTCTTTACTCTCTCCTAGCATTTCTCCTCTCACCCCAGCCACGTTCCTTCTCAAATCTGCAGTCCCCTGCAGCTGGCCATCAGTCTTGGAGTTTCTGAAGGCTCAGTGTCAGGGCCCCTTATCTCCCTCTTCTCTCTGTCTACAGGACCCATCCCATAATTTCAAATACCGTCTCCATGGCTTCAGTTATGTATTACAGCTGATGAGACCCCAGTTTATTTCTCCAGCTCAGATCTCTACTCTGTGTTGAATTACTTACTTCACTTTTTTTGTTTGTTTTTTTGAGACAGGTTCTCACTCTGTCACCCAGGCTGGAATGCAGTGGCCTCATCCTAGCTCACTGCAACCTTAAACTCCTAGGCTCAAGCAATCCTCCTGCCTCAGCCTCCAGAGTAGCTGGGACTATAGGCACTCACCACAATGCCTGGCTGATTTTTTTATTTTTTGTAAAGACAGGGTCTTGCTGTGTTGCCCAGACTGGTCTTGAACTACTGGCTTCAAGTGATCCTCCTGCATTGGCCTCCCAAAGTGCTGGGATTACAGGCGTGAGCCACTGTGGCTGGCCTACTTCACTTCTACATATGAAAGTTTCAAAGACAATTCAGCCCTAATGCGTCTAAGATAAAGTTCACAATCCACCCTTCTTCCACCTCGTTTCTTCTGGTTTCCCCTGTCTCAATGAATGCCTCCACCACATTCTGGCACAGTAGATAATTCCCTTCCCTTCCCTCCCCAGTCCTATTCATCGTCAAGACCCAATGTGTTTTTTAATCATTAAAGTATCTCTTGAATCCATTCACTTGTCAACATCTACACTAGCACCACTCCAGTCCAGATTCCCAGTGCTCTTGCCTCACTAATACAGTAACTCACCAACTGCACATGCTTGAATCAGTTAGAGTCAAGGTTTTACAAAATACAAATATTTTAAAAAAATTTTAAGTTGAGAAAATCTATTTTTTTTATTTTTATTTTTTACTTAAAATTTTTAAAATTATTTTCTACTTTTTATTTTTATAGATTTAGGAGGTGTAAGTGCAGATGTGTTATGCGTATATGTTGCATAGTTGTAAAACATGGGCTTTTGATGTGGCCATCACCTGAGTGAACATCGGACCCTCCCGCTCTCGACCTTCTCATCCGTCTGCGTCTCAGCACCTTTATTTGACACGCTCTGTGCCCGTCGCACGTTATTTAGCTTCCATTTATAAGGGGGAACGTGCGGTATTTGACTTTCCGTGTCTGGCTTATTTCACTTAGGACAACAGCTTCCAGTTCTATCCATCTTGCTTCAAAAGACATGATTTCATTTTTTATGACTGAGTAGATCATGTCACCCCCCAAGTCAAAGCCTCTCCAATGACTTTCTTCTTAGGATGAAGATTAAAAGTCTTTCTCAAACAGGCCTTGCAACTTCTAGCCCCTGTTTTTCTCCTCAGTTAATTGTGGGTCAGTCTCATTTGTTTTCTGTGCTTCCGCAACCTTGGCCTTATTTCAGTGCCTCAAATATACCAGACTGTGTCCTACCACGGGGCTTTCGTGCATGTGGTTTCCTTACTGGACTGCTCTCCTGTATTTATTTACTTGCTATATCCCGTCTTCTTCAACAGACGTCCAGTGCCGTGAGAATGGGGGCTGTTTCTGCCTATTTTACCTCCAGGTACACAGCTCTGGCAGCAGAAGCTCAATAAATATTTGCTATGAATACATGTATATATATGTGCATTATATATATGCATAGGTAATATTAACCCTATTACCAAGTTATATTTTTTATTTTCCTTTTAATTTTGTAGCAAAATATAAAAATTTTGTGCCAAAGTTAAAATTTTGTTTGCTCTTTAAATATGAACTGATATTTGAAATTTTTACATAGCTAAATCTATCAATCATTCCATTATGGCTTCTATTATTGGCATCACACTTAAAGAGATCTTTCTTACTAGAAGGTGGCATAAATTACTATCTATTTTTTATGATATAGCTCTTTCTTTAGAAAATATTAAATTTTTAACCATCTGGCATGGATTTCAGGGCAAGAATTCAGGTAGTAGTTTTTGTTCTTCATATAGTAGCCACTTGTCCCAAAAGACTTTATTGAATGCTCCATTTCTCCCCTACAGACTTAAAGTGCCACTTTTATTTTACATTTTTGTGTATTTCAGACTTTTTTGAAATTTAATTTTCTTCCATTAATCTGTCATTTTGGTGACACATTATTTTAACAATGACTTTGTAAAACATTGTAATATATGTAATATATGATTGCATCAGTTATCTATTGCTGCAATTATGCTGTATAACATCACCCTAAATGCAATAGCTTTTTTTTTGAAAGACGGGATCTCCTTCTGTCCCCCAGGCTGGAGTGTGGTGGCCCAATTACATTTCACTGCAGCCTCAAACTCCGGGGCTGAAGTGATCCTCCCTTCTCAGCCTCCAGAGAAGCTGGGATTATAGGCATGCACCTTCATGCCTGGCTAATTAAAAAAAATTTTTTTAGAGGTGAGGGTCTCACCATGTTGCCCAGGCTGCACCCAAACTCCTGACCTCAAGCGATTCTCCTGCCTTTAACTCCCTGAGTAGCTGAGACCGTAGGCATGTGCCACCACGCCCAAATTAAAACAGCCCTTATTAACACGGTTCGAGGAAATAGTTAAACTCTACTAACATAAGGCATTTATTATACGTAAAGAATTAACAATATGCCATCTTGGGAGAATTGAAAAAATAGACATGAATAATTGAGAGGGCTTACTTTTCTTATGGAAACCCCACTGAGAAAATATGGCTTAAAGCAATAAACATTTATTTAGCTCATGAATCTGTAGTTGTGATTTAGGCTACAAAGTTTTTCTGGTCTTAGCTGGGCTCATTCTCATGTCTGCTGGTCTGCTGGCTGGGGCTGGAGGGACGTCTGTGACTAGGCCACACACCTTTTATCCTCCGGTGGGCTAGCACAGATGTAGCCACATGGGGAGGCGCAGAGACCAAGACAGGAAGTAAATGCACCTGCACTTTTTCAAGTCTCTGCTTGTGGTAAGTTTTCTAATGTCAAAACAAGTCACGTCACTGGACTTTACATAGTCCCAAGGGACCAGAAATACACTCGACCTTTTCATGGAAGGAGCTGCAGAGTCACACTGCAAAAAAGCTGAATGTAGGGCTGGATAGAGAATAAGGGCCACGGTAGTCTTCCGATATTGTTCTTTAAGACTGTTGATGGGCTCTTCCTGTGAACTTAATTCTATAATATTTTGGAATTGTTTTATCAAAATAAAAAACTCCCATTGAGATTTGCATGGAAAGAAAGCGTAAATCAGATTCTAAACTAGATGCTTTTATGTATTCATTTCATTTAATCTACAGCAAATGAAAGTAGCTGTCATCACCCGCATTTATAGGTAAGGAAATTGAGGTTCTGTTAGATTAAATAGCTGTTTATCAGATATCGAGTAGGTGGAAGAATATGGGCTCAAACTCGAATTTCCTGCTCTGCATACACTTCTCCTTCTCTGCCCCGTGTCTGCTTCCTCCGATGATTGCTGTGAGGCTCCAGCACATAATGGCCAGGAATGAGCTCGGAGACTGTAATGTGAGCTACTATCCGCTGATTCTGAAGTTCCCTACTATCCACGTTTCTGTTAATAGAGCTCATGAAGTTTTTAATTTAGAGAGGACTCTCCTTCCTGTTTTACTCGTAGTTTGGCTTAGATAACAATTTATATGATTGACTGAAAGAGATTAAATAATCACGAGAAGTGTAGTTGAGGTTTATTATGGGGGCACTAACTTTTATGGCTCTATTGTGTTATAATCCATTCAATTTTCTGGCAATCTAGAAGAACAACTATTTATAAGGGGATTAGCTATGTCATTCAGGCTGCCAAAACATTCCCTGGGAGGCTTTGATCGGGGTTCAGAAATGAAGTGAAGCAGGTGGGGGTGAGCGCCGCAGGGGCTGGTGGCTGCACGGATGGTGGCAGGTGCTGTCTCGTGTCATTTGATTCTCTTGGCAAACTGTGCTCAATAGGTGACTTCTTTCTGTAGGATGCTAATCATTTCAAAAGTGAAATGTTTTGATTAAAGTCTAAGTGTTTTGCTAGAAATTCTAACAGCAAGCAGCGGTATAAACATCAGTAAAGAAAATTGCTCGACGTTAAACTTATTTTCTTGTGGATATTTTCAGTAAGAGCCAGAGCACTTTGAGCGTGAAAACCTAGTCATGCAGCCAGGTGTCTTAGTGCTTTGGGTGGGCCCATCAATCGAAATTATGAATTGGACCGACACGGAAATGGCGAGAGGTGGGAAGGGGAGGTTGAATTCTGGGAGCCCTGGCTCCTGGAACTGCCTGGTGCTCAAGCACCGTGGGTCTGCACTGGGTAGTTTACACCAGCTTGCGATTCACGAACACGCTAATTTCGCAAGAGTTTGTTAATCTCCTTGATCGCCGTGGGATTTAAGACAACACAACCCCGAAAACAGTATAGTCTCTATCTTAAACTTGCTGTTGGTGAAAAATGCAACTCAATCATTTTGTCTTCTTTGTGTAGATGGCAGGACTGTTTTGTTTTTTTTTTTTTTTTTTTGAGACTGGGTCTCCCTTTGTTGCCCGGGCTGGAGTGCAGTGGCACAATCATAGCTCACTGCAGCCTCGAACTCCTGGGCTCAAGCCATCTTCCCACCTTATCCTCCCTAGAAGCTATGACTACAGGCATGCGCCACTGCGCCCAGCAAAGTTGGTAGGACTTTGTGAAGCATCAAGCAGCACATGCAAACTTAGTAATGTCTATCGAGAGCATATTAAAGGATAAACTGCATAAGAATAGTGCTGAGCATCTGGAGAAAGGAGACTGTCACAGGCTGTCGACTTGCAGGATGGATTTGAGAGTAGTTGCAAGGGTTTGAGGTAACGGATGTTAAAGTGTTGGTCCGCAGGAGGCACTGTACACATATTAGCTACGATATCGCAATAGCGGATCTGTCTGTGCCGGCCTTATCTGAATGCAAGGGGGAGCAATGAGATCAGTGGTTCGCAAAGCTGACTGATCATCAGCATTTCCTTAGGAGCTTTCTAAAATTTAACTTTCCAGGTTCTAGAACTGGAGTTTCTTTTTCTTATTTAATGGATCTTTTTCTATGATCCTCTGCAGCTGATTCTGATGGCCAGCTAGATTTGGAAACCGCTAGATTAAATTTCTAAATTCCCTCTCAGCTGTGCCATCCAGAGTTTGGAATATTGATAAGGTTTCTTTTTTGATACTTATTTCGTAAGCTCATGCGCATTTGATTTAACCAAAGTCAACCGATCTTATCCTGCCTCCTATCAAGGTGCTAGAGTCTGCAAGCTGGTTGCAAACACAAACAGGGGACTGCGTCTGATAAAAGACAGCTTCTCTGCACTCACACAGAACACTTCTGACACCAGACACGCGTGCGGGTTTCTTCCCCACACTGACCAGTTCTCCAACACCAGCTGGGTGTCCTACAATTCAACTGAATTCTGACTCTGCCTACCTGGAGTCAGCGTCCGACCCCGCAAGTTAAAGGGCTCCGTCCCGCAGATCGCCCCCCCTGCCAATGCCACTTGTGAGTCTGGACCTCCCGTACTTCCCATGCCCCTCCTTGGGCTTGATCATTTGCTAGAATAACCCGCAGAACTCTGTTTACCAGTTTATTATAAAGGATACAGATGAATAGCCTGGTCTATAGGGAGAGATCTGGAAGGGTCCCAAGTGCAGGAGCTTTTGTTCATATGAAGGTGGGGTGCACCACCCTCCCAGCGCACAGATGTGTTCATCAACCTGGAAGCTCATCAGATCATTTTTTTTTTTTTGAGACAGAGTCTCACTCTGTTGCCGGGTTACAGTGCTGTGCTGTCAGCCTAGCTCACAGCAACCTCAAACTCCTGGGCTCAAGTGATCCTCCTGCCTCAGCCTCCTAAGGAGCTGGGACTACAGGTGTATGCCTCGGCGCCCGGCTAATTTTTCTATTTTTTAGTAGAAAAATAGCTCTTGCTCAGGCTGGTCTCAAACTCCTGAGCTCAAATGGTCCACCCGCCTGGGCCTCCCAGAGTGCTAGGATTACAGGCCTGAGCCACCACGCCCCGCCCAGATCACTTTTCAAAAGAGTTTCTGTGGAGCTTAGTTAGTCTCCAGGCCCCCTCCCTTGTTTCTTGCAAGTCAATGTGTGGGGCTGAAAATTCCTCCCTCTGCTGGTCGCCTGGTCTTCCTGGTGACAGCCCCATCCTGAGGTTGTCTAGCAGCCTCACCCTATCTCTTCATTAGCATAAACTCTGGTAAGATCAAATGGGACTGGTTATGAATAACAAACCACACTCCTATCACTTCACCCTGGAAATTCCAAGGGTTTTAGGTGCTCTGTCCCAGAAACTGGGGACAAAGACCAAGTATATTTTTTATTACACTACATTGAGGAAACCTAACATTCTCATTTTTCTTTTAAGGCAGAATGAAGAGAGAAATCTGTCTCTAGAGGGGGCATTTGCAGGTGCTGTGATATTGTTAGAGGTAGTTATTCTCAGTGCAAATTGGCTCATCGGCCTCAGCTATTCACCCAGAGCCATCCCCAAGCTTTAGCGACCCAAGACCTGGGAAACCTGTGGGTGCACATCAGCCCTTAGCTCTTGTCCAAATTCTCACGTCCTCATTCTCAAGCGTATTCTATGGTATGAACAGGAGTAAGAGAATATAAACAAAGTATCTGCTATTTCATTTTTCTGCAGCCACATACAATAATTTATGCTCATATGTGGAGCACATTCTCGGATGTGTGCCCCCTAGAACCCAATACATTTTTCTCCTAGACAAGAAAGCCTATTGGAACACAGGTGACTAAGAATAATTCACTAATGCGTACATTTATACAATCATTACGTGTATGAATGCATGTGCATTCACATATCTACTTAAAAAAATCAAACAATTATTTGTAAATGATTACTTGACACATCTCATAAGTAAAAGGGATGCACATTTGTGTTCAGACATCATGGTTGAGAGTTGCCAACGTAGAGATTTCTGATGCCCAAGAAAGGCACACGTAGTTATCATCCCACAGCGATAGAGGGACTGCGGGGTCTTTACTCCCAGATGAGGTGTTTCCTGGCTTCTGTTTGACTTTGGGTTGGTGACATGGGCAGCTTTTTGCTAGCACGTTTCTCTATTATCCTATCGAAAATAAGAGAGGGTTGTGGAAGACTTGTGGTCTTTGAGGAAGTTGGAATATTTAGCACATAAAAATTTAGGAACCATAAATTTTTCTGATTGGACATTTGCCAGGAACTTGAACTGAATGGAACCAGGAATGCAAACCTGGGGCGGGCTAACCCTTTGATTTCTGAAACAATAAATTAATTGGTCAACCACAAACCAGTGAAGAAATGCTTCAGTTTAAACCTACTCAACTTATTCAAAACAGAATCAGCCCTGTGTATTTTGTCTAAGACCACAGAACCATAACATCAAAATGTTTTCAAATCAAATCTGAACTGAAATAAAATGTGATTTGAGCTCCTGGCATTAGCTGTCATAGTTGAAATGATTTTATAACATTCTACATGCTTAGTATTGATGATAATTTGATGAACACTTGGCCTTCCGTATCTGCGGATTGAAAATATTCAAAAAAGAAAAAATGATACATATAACAACTATTTACATAGCATTTACATTGTATTTGATATTATAAGTAATCTAGAGATGATTTAAAGTATACAGGAGGAAGAGCACAGGTTATATGCAAATTCTATACCATTTTATATGAGGGACTTAAGCATCTGAGGATTTTGGTATTTGTGGGGTCTTGGAACCAATTCCCCATGTGTATGCAGGGATAACTCCACTAGAATTTTGTGTTTGAAGAGCTTAGAAATGTTGCCAATGTTTATAAATATAATTTCAAATATATTATCTTTATAGTATAGATTGATAAAATCTGTCATAGACTAGATTCACTGAAGCTGGGCATGGTGGTGGCACCTGTAGTCCCAGCTGCTTCAGAGGCTGAGGCAGGAGGATCCCTTGAGCCCAGGAGTTTGAGTCCAGCCTCCAGTCTGGGCAACATAGTGGGACTCTGTCTCTAAAAACAAACAAACAAACAAACAAACAAAACCAGAAAAAAGAATAGCTTCATTGAGGGTTCACTGAAGGTGAAATAATGAGTCAGAGGACAGAAGCAGTGTTGGATATTGCCTAGGCAACTGCTTTAGATGTTTGTCGCATTGGTCGTTGAGCCAAGTTGCCAACATTTATGTAAAGTTTTTCAGCAGTATTTGTAAAGAAGGAAACAAACCATGGATCCATCCTCTTGCTCATATATGCTCATATACTACCTGCTACTTTGTACTACTAAGTGTTAAGATAATTTAGATTTATTCATGATTATGATTCTTTGGAACTTAGTTAAAAGAAAAAATCAATTACAGTTATGTTCAAACAACTGTACTGTGGTTGGAGGACCTAAGGCTCCACTTTAGCCAGGTGATTAGAAGGTGAAGGATTCAGACACATTTACTTGGTTCCTGGTAATTACTGGTGTGGTGTTTTTGGGTGTGTGTGCAAGCGTATTTGAACTCTTTCAAGCCTTTAGGATGCCAGTTGGTCAACTGGAACTTTTATGACTTTAAGGGATTTTATCTTTTTCTCTGTCTTTTTTTTTTTTTTTAAATACAGCGAGAAAGTCTGGCTCTGTCATCCAGGCTAGAGTACAGTGGCGCAATTGGAGCTCACTGCAGCCTTGAACTTCTGGGCTCAAGAGATCCTCCAGTCTCAGCCTCCCAAAGAGCTAGGACCATAGGCATGAGCCAATGCACCCAGCCATTATCTCTTTTTTATTATGAAATATTTAAAATATTCAGATAAGTATAAAGTACCACATATAAATATCTACTCTTCACTTAAGTCAACTCAACGTTTTTCTTTATTTTCTTCAAACCTCTCTTCTTCCTCCATATTTTCCATCTTCCCTTTCTCTTCTTCTCTTTCTCTTCTTCCTCTCTTTATCCATTCTTTTTCCTCATCTTAAGAAATCAAATAATGTCAGTGTAGTGGAAGCCCCTTGTGTGCCTCTCCTAAGACACATTTCCTCCTTTCCCTGAGGTAAAGATTCCAAATGTACTATTTTTCATTCTCATGCATGTTTTCAAACTTTATAAAATTGAAATCATACTGTACACAGTTTCTGTATTTCTCTATATTAGTAGAACCCTACTACACACATTATTTTGCTGCACTTCATGCTTTTCAGATTGCTCTGTATCATACAGTAGCATGACGTCATCCATTTTCACTGCGTGCCTCATTCTTCTTTACTGATCAGTTCTTTGTTCCATGGTCATTTAGATTATTTTTCACTTTTCATTATCACAAACCACGTGAAAACGGACATTCTTATAAATGTCTTGTTGTACATATTTGTGAATGTTTATCTAGGAGAGGTATCTAGGAGCATTACAGGTAGAGTATAGACACCTTCCAACTATATTAGATGCTGCCAAATTGTACTGTGAATTCGTTATATTAATTGTGAGATTTATTCTTAGTCCACATACTTTCCACTCTTTGGTATTGCTAGAGATTTACATTTTGGCAATATGACGGGTTTCAAATGTTATCTAATTTCGGTTTGTATTTCCCTGGCAACTAGTCTTTTCATGTTTATCAGACATTGTGATTTCCTCTCTGCCAACCCATTTCTACTGAGCTGAGTGTCTTTTTCTTATTGATGTATAGGAGTTCTTTATATATTCTGAATATTAGTCCTTGGTCAATTATACCTGTTTCATATATCCTCTGTTTCATTGTTGTTGTTGCTGTTTGTTTTTCATTGTGTTTGGTGTCTAGTTGAACAGAGATGGCAGAGAAGATGAGGTACTAGACGTGGAAAGAGCCAGAGAGATTAGTCTAAGTCCAAGTTCTTGGAAAATCCAAGGGCCAAATCAGTGAAAGACCAAAGACCAGTGAGAGGTCAGAATTTAAGATCAAGATCATCTACAACAACTAAGTCCAGCCGGAGCTTGGTGGCTCCTGTCTATAATCCTAGCACTCTGGGAGATCGAGGTGGGAGGATTACTTGAGGCCAGGAGTTTGAGGTTGCAGTGAGTTATGATGACTTCACTGCAGGCCATCCTGGGCAACAGAGCAAGACCCTGTTTCAAAAAAAACCCCAAAAAAACAAAAAACAAAAAAACCACAAAAAACAATTAAATCAAGTTTATAAAAAAGGCAGAAATGGATATTTTTATCCTCCTTGCCTATAATAAACTGTTGCTCAGGATGGTGAAGGACTGTCTTAGTCAGGGATAGAAGAAAGTGGTTTTGGTTGCAACATCCTCCTCCTTAAAATGTTCTACAGGCTTCTCAGTGCCCATGGAACAAACCAACTGCTTGCCTTGGCACACAAGGCTTGGTTTCATCTCCTGACCTCCTCAAGGATATTTACCCTTCCTACAATGAAACCTCCGAAAGTTTCTTGCATATGCCCAGACCTTTCCCTATTTCAACTCCTCCGTCAAGGTTCAGCTGAAATTCAGCCTCCTCTGTCAATGCCATTGATTATCCCAAGCAGTGGAAGTTTCTCTGTCTTCTTTCATTAATTTATTTATAGCTTTCTAATGGCTCTTACCTCCTTATAGTTTATCTTTTCAAGTGAACTGTGAACTTGCCTAAGCCAAGAATCATAACACACTCAACTTTTGTGCCTGACACAGAACTAAGAACACTGCCTAGAGCTCAGCAGGTACTTAGTAGGTATTTGCTGGAAGAACGTGTGAATCAAGTGGTCCTTCAGCCTGTGTTTGAACACTGGAATGTAGGGAATTGATCTTCTCCTGGAGAAGTATTTTCCAATTGGACAAGAAAATGTTTGAACATTTTTTCTGAGATCAATCACAATCTTCCCATGGCTTCTACTAACGTTGAAACCCCCTTGGATGCCACGATTCTTAACCTCTTGAGATGTCTAGATATTGAGTATTTTCTGAAAATGATAGCTAATTTGGAATAGATGCTTGATTTTCACGCACATATCAAAGTCATTCATCTATTGAGACTTTAACATTTATTGGGAAATAAATATTTTTCATTGATCTGTGCCTTTTTTGTCTTTTTTAAATTTGAGAAGTAGTCTTTTTAATGGAATCGAATGGACTTAAAACACATTTTTTTTTTTTTCTGAGACAGGGTCTCATTCTGTTGCCCAGGCTAGAGTGCCATGGTGTCAGTCTAGCTCACAGCAACCTCAAATTCCTGGGCTCAAGCAATCCTCCTGCCTCAGCTTCCCGAGTAGCTGGGACTACAGGCATGCGCCACCATGCCCGGCTAATTTTTTCTACATATTTTTAGTTGTCCAGCTAATTTCTTTCTATTTATAGTAGAGACGGGGGTCTCACTCTTGCTCAGGCTGGTCTCGAACTCCTGAGCTCGAAGATCCACCTGCCTTGGCCTCCCAGAGTGCTAGGATTACAGGCGTGAGCCACCACGCCTGGCCTTAAAACACATTTTTTTCTTGCAATTATAGAAACAGTAAGAAAGAAGAAAAAAACACAGTTTTTGGTTTCATAACTAATAAAATACATTTTAATGAATGTTTACTTCTCTGGCCAAACCCTTTACCTATCTTACCTCATGCAATTCTTATTATCAGGTAAAGTCATATAGCCATAAATGGAAGACACAAGTTTTAAACCCCGCTCTATTTGACTCACAGTCCAAGGCGTTAACTACCAGCTATATGCCTTCTCTCTTCAGACAGTGTCCTGTTGTTGCCTATTTATTCCCATATTTCCCTCTATTTTGAAGGAATTAGCTAAAGACTGAGCTGATCACTCTTACGCTTTGGCAGTACCACCCTGAAATTAACTTTTTTCATTTCATTTTCTCATCAGAGAGCAGGAGCAAGAGCATTTATAACTGAGTGAGAGAACCCAGGGCATGGTCCACGCCTCCCTTCCGCGTGGGCTGCTGTGTGTTAAAGGAGCCTGAGTATCACAAGCCCCAGCACAGTGTTGTACTTTGAGTTCTGTCTCAGGTTCCTTTTCTAAACCGAAGCAAACCTGATACAGCAGAAAACCAACTCGTGAACAAAAACTACGAAACTGACCCACCCTCTGTTTTACCATCTGTTCTAAAATGAACCTCTTAAATCCCTGATGCCCATTAGTGGATTGTTTTAAAACGTGTCCTCGAAGAGATGAATTTGGTTCTTTATTTGCCCAGGTCTGTTTGGCCCTCTATTACTTTAACCGCAGGCTCACATTTTCTGAAGTACGTCTGCAGGGAAGCCAGGCAGAGCACATTAACAGACCTAGCATGCCACGGCTAAGTAATCCAGTAAAAGTATTCTTGTTGTGCAGCGCATGCATTCATAGGACCATTTTAGTTATTGCTGTCATTAGTTCTGATTCAAGTATTCCACAGAGAATGAGGTTTCTAGATTGAAAGTGGTCAGAGGCAGGTGGGCAGTGGGGATGTAGGATGCAGGTGGCAGACAGAGTCTGAAGGAGAGATGAGAGATGTTTCTATATGCCTCAATTTGTGGCATTTCTGATTTTTATATGGACATTAAACTTGGTCAAGCTGAAGGGCCATTTGCGCTAAGAGAGGATAATGTACACTTACCACTGTGCTTTCTAAAAACATAGACCGAAGCTGAAAGGGGCACAGGCACGGGATGGCATATGGTGACATCTACGTTACATAGTGCCTGTAACACAGGGCTTACAAATAGGAAAAGAATAAGCATATTTTAACTGTAGAGTTCTAGGTGAGCTTATTTTGGCTGTTGACTGAAGATACAAGATCATAAATCTTTGCTCTGGAAGAGACCCAAGAGATCAGGCAGTCTTTCTTAAATTATAAGTGTGACAATTTTTATTGATGAGTCAGCAGAATATTTACTATGCGCCAGGGACTTTGCTAGGCATTGGGAGTGTAAAAATAAATAATATGTAGGATCCCCTTCCCTCAAGGAGTTCACAGTCTAGTGGAAGAGACAGAGATCTAAGTAATTTTTAAAAACAAGACGGTAAGTGGTATTTGGCATTTGTCTGCTGGGAGTTGAGAGGGACACTCGTGCCTCCTGGGGCAGGATTCTGGAAGGTTAGGAAAGGTGTCAAAGAAGAAACTCCCTCTTGAACTGACACTTGAAGGATGCCAGGACATCTCTAGGTTAATGGGCTGCATTAATGGTTAATGGGTGTGGATGGTATTCTAGGCAGCTGGACTCTCAAGTTCAAAGATTTGGTAATGTCAAAGAGCACAATGCATTTGGGGAAGGAAGAATTTCAACAAGGCCAGAGCTCACGGGGGAGCTGACGGGAGCTGAGATTGACAAAGGTAGGAAGAAACTAGACCGCGAAAGGATGTGACATCGAATTAGGGAGCTTGGACATCATGTGTGCAGTAGAACTATTTTGGATTTTAACGAGAAGAGTGGCATTCAGATGTGTCATTTTCTGGTCATTTTTCGTCATTTTTCTTACTTTAAGGAAAAGGTGTATTATTAACTGTAGAGAACAGCATTGGGAAGACAACACAGGGAGGTATGAGTTAAGGCCGTGGGGATGGAGAGGAGGGTACTTATTTGAGGGATGTTAAGGAACAGAATCCCAGTGTTGATAGGGGATAAGGGAGTGGAAACGGTAAGGAAGACTGCCAGATTTAGGGCATGGGAAACTAATGGGATGGTGATGCCATTAGCTGCAAAAAAAGAAGAAAAAATCCAATTTTGTGGGAGTTTAGGTTTGGACATATAAAGTTGGAAATTGAGATATTCAGGTGGAATGTCCACTTGTCAATTAGAAGAGTATTTCTGGAACTGAAACGAGATGTCCAACTAGAGATATAGTTTGGGGAGTTAATCAGCCTTTAGATAGCAGATGAAGCCATGGGAATAAATGCCACCCACTGACAGCTTATAAAATAAGATGAAAAGAGCGAACTTCTGGTCTGACAATATGGCAGACCAGAAAACTTGAAAACCCACCCACTACAAACACATAAAAATGTTAGATACAATGCAGCAGATCTTACTAAAGCAAAGCTATATTCAGAAAATAAAGGATACTTCCAGAGGCCAGAACTGAAGAGGGACTGGAAAACCATGCTGGTAAGTGAGTGAGCTAAGATGGTGCCTGTCTGCCAAGGTAAAATAGAGTTTCAATAACCTAAAAGATTAGGCTGCAATGCCCATATAGGGTCAGGAGATGAAGTCTTTGGCCTCACTGAGCTGGAGCAGTAAAATTCAAACCCAGTGGGGATCCTCTAAGGCTGTGTCCCCAACCCTGGGGCCGCAGAGCTCTCCGCATCCCCGTCCCCCACCCTGGAAAAATTGTTTTCCATGAAACCTGTCCCTGGTGCCAAAAAGGTTGGGGACCACACTGCTCTGAGGGGTATATGAAGTTCAAACGGTGGATTAGAGGAAAAACGTGCCCACTGACACAGAAAGAAGACAGGTCAACTCTCTGTTTTATTTTGGCTTCGAGACAGGAAAAAAAATGTCTTATTTGGAAATTTTAAAATCAAAATTTGTATCAATATGGGTGTGGGGTTTAACATTTTTTAGTGTCATAGTTACTGAGGTATAATTTGCATAGTGTAGGTTTTATTCTTTTAAAGTGAACAGTTTGATGCATTTTCACAAGTGTGTACAGTTGTGTAATCATCACAATCATCAACATACCAGAACATTTATATCACCTCGAAACTTCCCTCACGTTCATTTACAGTCAATCCCCTTCTCGGACTCCCAGCCCCTGGCAATCACTGATCTGGCTTCTATGCCTATAGTTTTGCCTTTTCTAGAATGTCATAAAATGGAATCATACAGTGTATAACTTTTGATGTCTAGCTTCTTTCACTTTTGACGCTTTGCACATTCACCCATGTTCTCGTGTGTATCAGTAGTTCGTTACTTTTTATTGCTAATGGATAGCCCTCATCATATGCCTACAACAGAATTGGTTTATTCTCCATTTGATGGACATTTGGGTTATTTTTAGTTTTTGTCTATTGTGAATAAAGCTACTATGATCCTTCATATAGTTCATAGTTCTTTGGGTGTTCACACTTATACTACATATTTGGTCTGAGAATTACTCAGGTCAAAATATTAATATAAAATTTGGTTCTCAGTTGGAAATACCCCTGGGGCACCTAACATAAGCAAATGTACAATGTTTCTGGAAGGACTCATGTCCCCAGGGTACATGGGAATCCCCCCTAAAAAAAGCCACCAAAATGAAAATTCACTGGATATAATAAAGCAGGCTTGTGTTCCCCAAGACTTCAAATAATGAAATGATTTACCAGAAACCATAAATAAGAAATTTTAAAATGATTAAATTCATACAATAAATTATTAAAAATATAAAAAAAGATGCTCTGACAAAAGAGAACATAGATTGAAAAAGAAAAATGTAACTTCTAGGAATGAAAAATATAGTCCATAAAATAGAAAGCTCAGTGAATGGGTTATACAACACATTAGCCACAGCTGAAGAGAAAAGTGGTGACCTGGAAGATACTTTTGAGAAATAATGCAGAAAACATTTTAGAGGATACTAACAAACACAAAACACGAAATGCAAAACAATGATACGGGAAATATAAAAATAAGTTAGCACTAAAATTCTGGACAAACACAACTAGTAAAATAGGAGGGATGTTAAAGTTTTTTTAGGTCTTTGTATTGTTCAGGAGGAGAACAGAACTATTCATTAATTTTATATTTTGTTAAGTCAAATATGGATATTAAAAAGTAAATGTAACCTGATTTCTACTTGTGGTAGTAATAGACTCTCTTGTAGGAAAAAAATCATCACTGAGCACATTAGAAAAACTTGACTAAATATTTAAAAATTTGTTTGAAGGCCTCGGAGGTCTGTCCAGGTAGCAAGAATATATTCTCTCTCTCTCTCACACACACACACCCACACAAAACCTTCTTGAAAATCAGAGAAATGCAATTCATACCCACCAGTTACGCAAAAATAAAAAGCAGAACTGCCAGATGCTGGGAGCATATTTCTGGGGCAACCACTTTGGAGAGCAATTTGGCAACATCATAACTCAGAGGTCCACAGCCTTCCCCATACTGTGTTAGTCCAGTTGTGTGGCTGGAACAAAATATCACAGACTGCGCAATTTATAAACAATAGAAATTTGTTTCTCACAGTTGTGCAGGCTGGGAAGGCTGAGATCCCCACATGGCAGAAGGCAGAAAGGCAAGAGGGACGGATGCCGCGTCCAAACATGTCGGAAGACATGAGAAGAGTGAACCTCTCCTTTAAGCCCTTTCGTAAGGACACTAATCTCATTACGCGGGCTCCACCCTCAGGACTTATCACCTCCAAAGTCCCCCCGCCACTTCCACACTTGGGATTAACTTTAAGCATATGAATTTGGGGGACACATTCAGACTACAGCATATATCTTAGAGCAGCAGCTCTAGGAACGTGATCTGGGACTGTTGGTGGCCCCTGAGACCCTTTAGGGAGTCAGTAAGGTCAAAACTTTCCATAATAATACCATGAAGTTATCTGACTTTCACACTCTCATTCCCTCACAAGTACAGGGTTTTCCAGAGACTGCAGGACAGATGATCACGTCACTACGGTGACAGCTACTGTGCTGTATGCTGTGAATTCCTGTGTATTTTTTTTTTTTAGACAAGAGTTTCACTCTGTTGCCCAGGCTAGAGTGCTGTGGCGTCAGCCTAGCTCACAGCAACCTCAAACTCCTGGGCTCAAGCAATCCTCCTGCCTCAGCCTCCCGAGTAGCTGGGACTATAGGCATGAGCCACCATGCCCGGCTAATTTTTTCTACATATTTTTAGTTGTCCAGATAATTTCTTTCTATTTATAGCAGAGATGGAGTCTCACTCTTGCTCAGGCTGGTTTCGAACTCCTGAGCTCAAACGATCCGCCCGCCTCGGCCTCCCAGAGTGCTAGGATTACAGGCGTGAGCCACTGTGCCCGGCCTGAATTCCTGTGTTGTAAAAATTTCCATTTTAATTTCTAATATGATACATATTGATATAATCCACACAAACAAAAGTTCTTGGGGTCCTTAGTAATTTTTACGAGTGTAAAGGTGCTCTGAGTCCAAACAATTTGAAGAGAAATTTTTACTCATGTGCACAGACAGAGATGCAGAAGAATGCCCACTGCAGCCTTATTTGTAAGTTGTCAAAAGCTGGGGATGTCTAAATGTCAATAGGGAAAAGATAAAGAAATTGTTTGAGATCTCTAAAAAAATAATGTTGAAAATTTGACGGAAAAGAACAAGTTGTAGAAAGATATGCACAGCTTACACCATAAAGTTTTAAAATCTGCAAAATTATTACGTTTGTATATAAATAGTTAAAATGTCTGCATGCATTATAAGAATACGTATGCGAATAAGCAAACCAAAATCAAGAGGTGGTTATTAGCGGGAAAGGCGGCTTGAGAATGATAGTGCTGAGGCACACCCAAGGAAATTCCATTATATCTGTAATTTTTTTTCTTCTTTAAAAATTTATTTTACTTTATTTTTTTAGAGACAGGGTCTCACTCTGTTACCCAGGCCAGAGTGCAGTGGCGTCATCATAGCTCACTGTAACGTGGGACTCCTGGGCTCAAGTGATCCTCCTGCCTCAACCTCCACAGTAGCTGGGATTATAGTGACAGCTTTTTAGAAAATAGTGACATAATGATTGATTTGAAAAATTGATGTGCAGCAAGATAAATATGAGCTTGGAACTCTCAATAGACCATTTCTTTGGCCTTTACTGAACATTACTTTAACAAAGCTTTCTTTAAAATTGGACGCCAGGAGCCTGGAGTACCGGCATGCAAATGTAGTCCTAGCTACTTTGAAGGCTGAGTCAGGGGGACTGCTTGAGCCCTGGAGTTTGAGGCCAGCCTGGGCAACAAAGCAAGACGGCATCTGAAAAAAAAAAAAATAAATAAAAAAAAATAATAATAATCCCATGTTTTCTAGTGGTTAGGGGGAAAAAATTGTACACCAGGAACTTCTTTTTCAGGAATCATGCAGATTGCTTTCCCATCTCCCATGTTACTTTGGCTACTATGATACTTACTACCTAACAATTATTTTTATCCCAGATCTTGATATGTTTAAGATGAGTAATTAAAAATTCTAAACCACTAATGCATTGGCTCTAAAAATTTTTTTCCACTATTTTTAGAACCAAACCTGTTTTCAATGTCCACTCTGGATTGGCAGTTAGATGAGTTTGGGGTAAGCGGATAATCGATCAGAGCCAGATAATAGACATCAGCGATATTGCTGTGTAAGCTATACACTCTGATTTATATTAGAGGATCGTTGTTTATGATACTTTTAAAATATTCGTGATGGAATAAGCCTTTTATAGCCAAGTTCCAAAGACAAAGCCATTATTTTATTTATTTATTTATTTAAACAATCCATTTACCCGTATACTGATTAAATCTGAATGTATGGAGTGGTTGCCATTAGCTGCAGTTTACATAGCTTGTAACAACGAATACTTGTCAGGCGATGGGGATATTAACCAGTGGACAATATGGACTTCAGTTGTTGGTCTCAAAACTCGTTTTTAGTTTTGCCATTTAAAACGTACATTTACCCAGACTGCAGTAGGCGCCACAGGGCCTTCAGGACCCTGAGGCCAGGGTGGTGGTGCCCAGAAAAGTGCCCGCGGCCACTTCTGGCAAAGGCTATGGCTGGAGCAGCGGCTTTGGCAATGGGAGGCGCTGAGAGCAGACCCAGCGGGTTAGGGCGCCCACATCCTGATGTCCTGCAGGAGGGGGAGGAAGAAGAGAAGCTGGACCCCCTGCAAGGTCTCCTCTCTGCCTTCCCGGAAGAAGATTCCCTCCTTAATATCTGCAAGGAGATTGTGGAACGATGGTCGGAAACTCAGAATGTTGTCACCAAAGTGAAAAAAGAAGATGAAGTACAGGCTATTGCAACCCTAACTGAGAAGCAGGCACAGATCCGGTGAAGCCCAGAATGGCGTCAGAAGAAGACCACCTTTTAAAGAAACAAATTTTATTTAAATCACATACAAAAAACCAAAAACAAAACCAAAAAACTTACATTTACTCAGACCTCTGAAAATTGCCTGAAGCTGAAGGGTTAAGAGTATTATTTTACTTGCAATTTACTTAACCTGTTTTCAAGAATGAAAAATACATTTTTTAGTATCCCCAAATGTGTTTCTTTCATTGTAGCCGCTTTGATAGATGTGCCAACTCAATGTGCGAGTAAATGCTTATATTTCAAAAATTAACCTGTGGAGTTATTTTTAAAGAATTAACCCACAGAGGTGTTTCGCGGCAGTTTATCCCCCTCCTCCAACTTTATTTCCCGTTTTCCTCTTGTCCGCCTGGTGCTCAGTCCCACCTCGCACCTCCTGCTGTGTAGAGCGATAGGAGACCTCGCCGAGACGCCCTCTTCTTCTTGACACCCGACACACCACACTCCTCGTCCACACCTGTTTGCCGTCCCCCGTGCTGTCAAAGGACTTGGCAACCTGCGCTCTGGGTCGCATCGTCTCCCACCTTCTGGGAGCCTCGCCCTAGTGACTATTTCCATTTTCCCAAGCATATTCTCCCTTTCTCTTGGTTAGATTCTTCCCTGGTTTCAATCATGCTAACTACATCCAAGTAAGAACAAACACACCCTCATTAGACCCTTGATTTCCCCGTGAGTCCCTGTCGTGTTGGTCATCTTCCTTTCACATCTCGGCAGCCTCCGTTTCCTCACCTTCTACTACTCGCCAACCTCCTTCAATCCGGCATGCAGCCTTAGCGCTCTGTAGGAACACCTCTCTCTCTCTCTCTCAGGGTATCAGTGGCCTTCCTGTCAATAAATCCAACGACTGTTTTTCAGTCACCATTATATTTGGTCTCTCAGCAACTACGACATTGTTGACCATCCACTCCTTCTAGAAGCGCTTTCTAGCTTTGGCCTCCATGATACCAACTCTCTTGATCTTGCTCCTGCCTCTTTTGCTACCCTTCGCTGTTTCTTTTGTGGGTTCGCCTTCTTCCATGCAGCTGTTAAATGCTGGAGTATACTGAGGCTCCCTCTGAGAACTCTTTTCTTCCTACGCTGCACTCTCTTTAGCCCTCGTGGAACAGTGACTGATTGTTGGGGAGAAGGGGTTCCCTAAAGGAAAAATCAGGTGCTGTTGCCAGAACAAGGAAAATGGGTACTGGAAATAGATCTGGTCAAGCAAAAAATAAACAACAAAACAAAACAAAAACTAAAAGTCCACTACAATAGACAATCTATTATTTATAATCTATCCTTAAACTTATCCATCATGTTCTCTCTCAGCCAGCCTATATCCAACAGTTTTGTGACCATGCTCTGCCATTTATTTATTCCTCTATACTTTTGAACAAATGCATATTTGGAATTTTTGTTTTCCTCTCATATCTGCCAATTGAAATCCTACCCATTTCTTAAGACTCAGAAGCTATCTCTTCTGGAAAACCCAAACTGAACTTCTCCCTCCCTTTGTTCTTATAACACTCTACTTTTCTTCTTGGGTACTTGCCACATTCCTTTTTTTTTTTGACAGAGACAGGGTCTCACTCTGACACCCAGGCTGGGGTGCAGTGGCATGATCATAGGTCACTGCAGCCTCAAACTCCTAAGCTTAATTGATCCTCCTGCCTCAGCCTCCTGAGTAGCTGGGACTGTAGGCATGTGTCACCACACCCAGCTTGCATTCTTATTTATAGTATAGTTATGTCTGTTTTGTAGTTCAACTTCCTACTAGAGTGTAAGCTCCACAAGGATGAGAACTATACTTCGTTCATCTTTTTTTATCTGTTGTAGGATCTAGCATGTGGCCAAGTTCATGGTAAGTGCTGTGGAGTTTTTTGTTGGTTTGATGATCATTGTCTATTCCTACTGAGTTATAAGTAGGCATATTGGAACTTCAGAGAATTTTTAGAAAGTGCCAATTAAAAAAAGAAAGGATGAAATTTTATTTTTTACACTTAGTTATTCAAATAATTAAGTCAATCAGAAATAGCTGCAGATTTTAGATTCTTAAGAGCTACTATGGTGTAACAAGAGCTCTTTCTGTTTTGTATTGTTACATGGGGAAGATATCCTAATGCTAAATATTGTGAGTTTTTCCCTAGTCTGGTTTTATCTCTAATAAATGACCTGCTCTTTGGTTGCTTGTGTTGGTCAATCCTGAGCCTTGTGTCCTAAACAGATGCAAACAATTATAGACTAACCTCTCTAAACAAGTAAGTACTGGGAAAATAAAATCACCACTGTGATAATTTGGAAAGAATACTGATGACCTTTGGCATCAAAACAATACGGTTGCAGCCTCCTGCATGTATTATTTATGAGAACCCTGATCCTATAAGTCGCACGGGGAGGGAATGGCTCATGTTTATACACTGGAGACAGCCGTTCTTTCCCAAGGATGGGATCAGAGAACATCATCGTTCGTATCTTTTTCTAAACATTGTAGGTCTGAGGTGAATGTGACCTCAATTTTGCCTTCTCCAAGTCAGTTCTGCTTATAGGAGTTTTGCATAATAGTGTCAGTGAAAGCAACTTTTAATGTGAATAGGAGACCCTGACAAACACTGGTGTTTCCAGTTGGGCTTACTCAGCATTACATCACGTAGAGAGCTGTTTTTCTGACAGTGGTAACGGGGAAGGAATTGATGTCAGAATTACTGTGAAGGGCAAGTAAAATGGCCTCGGCTAGTGGTCCCTCAACTCCCTATGTTGA
Source organism: Avahi laniger (assembly GCA_963575035.1). Taxonomy (NCBI): domain Eukaryota; kingdom Metazoa; phylum Chordata; class Mammalia; order Primates; family Indriidae; genus Avahi; species Avahi laniger. Next base: position 28,812 of record CAUYSK010084843.1, read on the forward strand.
GTATTTTTTTAAAAATCATCTTTTTTGAGAAGAATGCGTTGAATATTTCAATCTTCATACAACTCTGAATTTCTTCTTCTTTTTTTTTCCTTCATTATCAAAAAGTAGGATGGATTTCTTAAGACCCACCCTGCCTAGTACTTTCTCTGACACACAGTGTCACAATTTCTGGAACCCCTGGATTCAATAATCTTAAGCTTACCTCACATAAATATTATAGCTTTGGCTAAGAACACAGGAAGACCTTAGTATACCACATTTACAGAACAAAGTATAATGGAGTCAATCATATTCTGCTTGATTAAAATGATGCAAAAGGCAGTTTTTCTTCTTCATTTACTTTAATGTCTTTGTCTTCATCTTTATAACTGAAGTTTATCCCTTTTTCTACTACCTAAATCTTTTTATGGGTATGCATTTCTGTGTTGTTTGAGTCTAAAACTCATACAAGAATGATTCTTCCTGTTTCAAAATTATGCTTTTAAAGGTATAGAATACTTTGAGAAATATATGCACAAAATATGCAAAAATGACATGGTAGGGGATGATTAATTGTTTTATGGAGGGAATCTTTGCTTTAATAAATTACTTAGCCAGATTTTCTTTAAAAAGGGAGCCCTCCTAGTGTTCTCTACTGAAATAATTACTTGCTGGAAAGCCTGGGTAAAAGAGAAATTTTAATTTACTCTTTACTAATAAGGTTGCCGGTTAAAATACATGCAGTTAAATTTGCATTTCAGGTAAACGACAAATAATTTTTCAGCATACTTATGTTCCAAATATTATGTGGACATATTTATACTAAAGAAATAATTTATTCTTTGTCTGAAATTAAATTTATCTAGGTGTCCTGTATTTTTGTTTGCTGAATCTAGCAATCCTACCAGGGTAGAAAAGAAATCTTATTTATTAACACATTAACTGCCATGTGAGTTGTATTTAACTCATGCTAGTTTTGAGTCCAGGGCCTTGTGAAGCATGTGTAACCTTGGGAGCCTCGTGGTGCGCAGGCAACTCACGCTGCCATGCTGTAGCACACATGTTACATGATGGGTGGGCCCCTGGGCAAAACCCTGCAGTTGGCTGGTGAAAATTTTATTTGTTGATGTTCTTATTGTTACAATTAATACTGACAATTTAATTGCATATAACTCATGCACAGAAAACAATAAAAATAACAAATTTTTCATTAAATTAGAAAGGATTATTTTGTTTTTGAAATTTTTATTCTATTTTTGGAATAAAACACAGTGACCCCAAGGAAAAAAAATTCTTTTCTAGTGCGGCAGTCAATGTGTTAAACATTGCATTACACAATTTCAACTTGTAACAAACAGTTTTTGGTAACATTTGTCATATTTGCACCATCTGAAGTGAGCTGTGTTAGATGGATGATACATTCAAAAGTTCCTTGTGAACTGAAAATAATGGGCACGAAAATTTTGTTCACATGCGGTAGGAACAAAGCATGATTCAAGAGTGTAACACTCATAAGGCTATGACAAGGAAGGCTTGTTGGGAGAGAGGTCAGAGTTTATTTTTTCTTTTTCCTGATTTCTTCACCACTATTCCAAGCTTCCCAACCCCCTGTCACTCTTATGTGGACCCTTTTACATGAACATACACACCAAGTGAGTTGTACTGGATGTGAAGTGAGAGCCATAAAAAGAAAAAGAGCAGAAGCAGTGAGAGTCCAGGCATCACGGTAAAGGTGACCTGGGTCCAGATCCTGAATGCCTCGATCACATTACTTCTTGTTGTCATCATTTATGTCATGACTTTAGATAAATGGCTTTTCTGTATAAGGTGACTGGATCATATTAGGCATTCACTAGATGGCAGCTATTATTACGATTATTGGTAAAGATATAAGAAGAGAGCAGTAAAGATGAGAAAGAAAGAAGGTGAAGGAAAGGAAGCAGGGGCTGAGAGGAGAGATGAGAGGGTGGAATTTAGGAGTCTTTCTTAAACCTTTGAGGGATTAAAAGGAAATGAAAATGAGCAACCGTCTCCCCCTCTCCCAACAATAACAAAAATCTCAGTGTGTTGTTTCACCTTCCGGTTCTTCCCAAGTCTTGCTGTGACTAATGCAATAAACAAAGTTGTAACTTATGAAACGATTAGTAGAATTTGCCTAATAAAGTACTCAAAACAGCTAAGAGTAGGCTATCCAACTCCCACACTTCCGGATGAGAAATGAAAAATTAATATTTTGAAATATCAAGAGGAGTAACATTGCTTTGGCCAGTTTTCTAAGTGATTAATAGATTTTTTCCACTTTTTAATTTTGCAACACGAATGGTCTATCTTTTAGATCTCTTATGAAGCTGCTTGTTTTGTACAACATACAATTGATTATTTAAGAAATCATTAGAACAAAGAAAGCTCAATTCTTAATAAGCAGCTAATAAACATACAACTTGAGGGCTAGGTGTGATGGCTCACCTATAATTCCAGCACTTTGGGAGGCCAAGGTGGAAGGATTGCTTAAGCCCAGGAGTTCGAGGCTGCAGTGAGCAATGATCGTGCCACTGCACTCCAGCCTGGGTGACAGAGTCAGACCCTGTCCTAATAAATAAATAAATAAACAAACATACAACTCAAGATCCCAAGATTTGAGAAAATTTTAACAACCCTCCTTCAAGAATATCAAGAATATCATTGTGTTAATACAGAGAACCGGGATGCTTTTTATTAATAGAGAAAAATTAGACTTGAATCAAGGTGTCATTAATGCACATATTTTGATAAAACCTTATAAACTAGGATCCAATCGTCATTAAACAGTATTTGATCCAATAAATATTGTGCTTGGCAATATGTAGGTTAACGAAACACTGGCATATAAAAGTTCCTGAGAGTTACGAATACAAGATCCAGCATAACTTGTCTACAGTCAGGAACTTGCCCTAAGTTATGAACAATTTCTCAAATTTTCTAACATGTCTTAGAAACTGTGAAATCCCTGTACACGGGTGGAGAGAAGCTTCCCTGAGCCCCTCAGGTCATCGGCTTCTAGCCTGAGGCACGGGTTTCATTACCGCACATCATTATCATGGCTTGCATAGCTGCAGAGGCGAATGACAGTAATTAATCCATTCGCACTTTCAAAGAAAGGGTTTAGGAGGCGCTTCCACCTTTCACAACGGCTCAGGACCAAGTGACCACGGTGCTATCGATTATGACCTCTGACAGATAATGTCCTAAGCCTTGTTCAAATGCACGCTTCAAACCGAGACAGATCAAGCACAGGACTAATGAATTTAACAGCCTCATTAGGTAACTCTGCCTACCCTTAATAGTTCACAGAAACGCTCTGGGCACTTTAAAACAGGCATTAATGGAGAAAGCTTCGGGGATTTCAGGCAAGTGCTTCCTCGTCTTTGCCTCCCTCTGTCCCGGATGCCTTCCGACCAGCAGCCGAGCTCGGTGCGGTCTCCGGGCCGCTGGAGTGCCAATCCTATCTGCGTGCCGGGCCCTCTGCGCGGCTGCTGGAAGAGGCAGTCATTTTAAATGGCTCCAGACGAAGTCAGTTATCGCCCATTATTTATTTACTTGATCTTGGAGTCACAAAAAATTATACAGGCCAAGATCTGAGGCTTCTTTCTTTGCCTCGGCCTGGGCTTTAGTCCTCTGAGTTTAGCTGGAGATGTTTCATTTGCTGTGAGCTGCATTTTAAGTCGCTCCTGCAGTTTCCTCTGGGCCTGCACGTCCTCGTCTTTTGTGTAAGCTGCGTCCATGAAGCTCTTTCTCTGCATCTTTTTCCGTGTTAGACCCTTGTGAACCCTCCTCTACCCCTACTTGGGACATTCATTCCTTAACCCTCGTGGTTGGGTCAATGTCTGAGTACCTGTAGTACCATTTTTTCCTCGTTCTTCCCAGGATACATAGTTGAGCACTATATACTAGATAAGTAGATAATACATTAATTTAGTCTCCTGGCAGTATCTGAATAATCAAGAAGAATTAGAGGAGACCACATTACTTAGGAATTGGGAGGAGGAAGAATTGGAAAATCAGAGTTACTTTATAAATCTCAGGACTTCTCTTTCATTTCCAAATAGCAGCAAGAGTAGCCTTTCCATGGAATGCTCTGATAAAGATATCCATTATCTATCAAATGTTCCTCATTTGTGTTTTTTCTGCAAATCTTACATTCAATGTGTATCAGTGTAAATCAGTGCCTCCCAACCTTTTCCATGTCAGAGTACACACACACTGGAATGAACGGAAGGGGATTTGAGGGTGTCCATATGAAACCTGGGGGAAAATTCATTATTTTTTGTATTAAGTGGTTATGAGGAGAAAAGGAATTATAAAACATTAGGGGAGACAGTAAATATACACCAGGCTCACGCCTATAAATCCAGCGCTTTGGGAGAAAGAGGCTGGAGGATTGTTTGAGGCCAGGACTCTGAAACCAGCCTGGGCAACATAGGGAGACCCTTGTCTCTACAAAAAAAAAAAAAATTAGCCAGGTGTGGTGGCACATTCCTACAGTCCTGGCTACTTAGGAGGATGAGGCATGAAGATCATTTGAGCCCAGGCATTTGAGGCAGCAGCGAGCTATGTTGACGTCACTGCACTTCAGCCTGGGTGACAGAGCGAGAAACTTTTCTCTTAAAAAAATAAATAAAACCCCCAACAAAATATTTTCAAAATTTTTAATGAGATGAGAACCTTAAACTTGCTTTTATGACTGTAAGTTTTTAATATTAGATGTTACCATTCAATAGCTTATATGCAATTCCTTGCAATTTCTGATTAAGATTTTTTTTTTTTTTTTTTTTTGAGACAGAGTCTCACTCTCTTACCTGGGGCGAGTGCCGTGGCGTCAGCCTAGCTCACAGCAACCTCAAACTCCTGGGCTCAGGCAATCCTACTGTCTCAGCCTCCCGAGTAGCTGGGACTATAGGCATGCGCCACCATGCCTGGCTAATTTCTTCTATATATA
>CAUYSK010084844.1:0-21121 GCA_963575035.1 Avahi laniger
GAGAAAATTCTACAAGCAGCTAGACATAAGCAACAACTGACCTACAAAGGAAAACCCATCAGCATAATAGCAGACTTCTCAGCAGAAACCTTACAAGCCAGAAGGGAGTGGACCCCCATCTTCAATCTTCTTAAACAAAACAACTGCCAGCCTAAAATTTTGTATCCTGCAAAACTAAGTTTCACATTTGATGGAGAAATTAAGTCTTTCTCAGACAAGCAAATGTTGAGGGAATTCATCAAGTCCACACCTGTCTTGCAGGAAGTAATCAGACCTGCACTATACCTGGATCAGCACAATAGATGCCCACCAGTGTAAAAACCCCCAAAAGCTAAAGGTCAGAACTCAGTTACCACAATGGCTCAAGAGGTAAAACAGAGCAGTAAAGTTCTATTCAACAGGAATAACAGAAATCTATCCCACTTATCAATTCTTTCAATAAATGTGAATGGCTTGAACGTCCCACTCAAGAGACACAGGCTAGCTGAATAGATAAAAAAATTACAAGCCAAGTATCTGCTATCTCCAGGAAACAGGTCTAACCCACAAGGACTCATTTAGACTCAAGGTGAATGGATGGCAAACAACATTTTGTTCAAATGGAAACCAAAAGAAAGCTGGTGTAGCAGTTATCATATCAGATAACATAGACTCCAAATCAACAAAAGTAAAGAAAGACAAAGATATTCATTATATAATGGTAAAGGGAACAATTCAACAAGAAGGTATAACAATTCTAAATATTTAAGCATCTAACACAGGTATGCCCAGATTCATAAATCAAATCCTACTTGACCTAAACAAAATGATAAACAGCAATGACTTAATAGCCAGGGACTTCAACATCCCTCTGACAGAACAGGACAGATCCTCCTAAGAGAAAATAAACAAAGAAACAATGGATGTAAATAGCACTCTAGAATAAATGGGTCTAACAGACATTTATAGAACATTCTACCCCAAAACCACTGAATATTCATTCTTCTCATGAGCTCACAGAACATTCTCTAAGACTGATCACATCCTAGGCCATAAAACATGATCAACAAGTTTTAAAAAATAGAAATTATACCAGGTATCTTCTCGGACCATAGTGGAATAAAATTAGAAATCAATTCCAACAGAACCAGTCATCCCTACACAGAGTAACGGAAACTAAACAACCTACAGCTGAGTAATAGTCAGGTCAAGGAGGAAATTAAGACGAAAATCAAAAGATTCTTTGAACTAAATTATAAAGGGGACACAGCTATCAACAGGAAGATCTTCAAGCTATACTATAAGACTATAGTAACCAAAACAGCATGGTACTGGCACAAGAACAGAGACATAGACCAATGGATCAGAACAGAGAACCCAAATATAAAACCATCCTCATATTGCCATCTGATCTTTGTCAAAGCAGACAAAAACATACACTGGGGTAAAGAATTCCTATTCAATGAATGGTGCTGGGAAAATTGGATAGCCACATGGAGAAGGCTGAAACAGGATCCACACCTCTCACCACTCACAAAAATTAATTCATGATGGATAACAGACTTAAACCTAAGGCATGAAACTATAAGAATTCTAGAATAGGTTGAAAAAGCTCTTATAGATACAGGCCTAGGCAAAGAATTTATGAAGAGCCCAAAAGCAATCACAGCAACAACAAAAATAAATAAATGGGACCTGATCAAATTAAAAAGCTTCTGCACAGCCAAGGATACAATCAATAGAGCAAATAGACAACCTACAGAATGGGAGAAAATATTCTCATGCTATACATCCAGTAAAGGGCTGATAACCAGACTTACAAAGAACTCAAGCAAATCACCAAGAAAAGATCAAACAACCCCATTGAAAAGTGGGCAAAGGACATGAACAGAAACTTTTCAAAAGAAGATAGATTAATGGCTAGCAAACACATGAAAAAATGCTAAACATCTCTAATCAAGGAAATGCAAATCAAAACCACAATGAGATTTCACCTAACTCCAGTGAGAATGGCTTTTATCAAAAAGTCCCAAAACAACAGATGCTGGCAAGGATATGGAAAGAAAGGTACACTTATACACTGTTGGTGGGACTGCATACTAGGACAACCTCTATGGAAAGTATTATGTAGATACCTCAATGAACTAAAAGTAGAACTACCATTTGATCCAGCAATCCCAGCACTAGGTATTTATCCAAAGGAAAGAAAGACATTCTATAAAAAAGACACTTGCACTCAAATGTTTATAGCAGCACAATTCACAGTTGCAAAGATGTGTAAACAACCCAAATGCCCATCAATCCATGAATGGATTAATAAAATGTGGTATATGTATACCATGGAGCACTACTCAGCCATAAAAAAATGGTGAACCAATACCTCTTGTATTAACCTGGATGGAACTGGAGACCGTTCTTCTCAGTGAAGTATCACAAGAATGGAAAAACAAACATCATATGTACTTACCATTAAATTGGAACTAATCAATCAACATTTACGTGCACATGTGGAAATAACATTCATTGGAAATCAAGCAGGTGGGAAGGGGGAAGAGGAGAGGGGTAAATTCACACCTAACGGGTCCAATGCACACTATCTATGTGATGGGTACACTTATAACTTTGACTCAAATGGTACAAAGGCAAGTTATGTAACCAAACCATTTGTACCCCAGTAATACTCTGAAATTTAAAAAAATAAAATAAAAATTAAAAAATCATTTCAAAATGTAAAAAAAAAAAGAAAAGAAAAAGAAATTTGACCACATACTGGGCCTGAAATTAAGTCTTAACAGCTACTTCTTATACTAAGCAACACAACCTCATTAAGTTGGGCTCTGGGAAGGACTGGCCACATGTAGGTAAGCTTGCTCCATAGAGGATTTTCAACTCTGGAATGTTTCCACTGGTCTGGCTTACTGGTCCCTTCATGTTTTATGGCCCACCTAAAATAAAATAAAAGATAAAAAGGAATTAAGCAAGGTTGAATATTACTTTAAAAAATGTTCATTTTATTCATTGAATACTTGCTATGTATTAGGCAAAGACCTAGTCTGAATTAAAAATCCAAATCTGATACGTTATTTATAACAGATACAAATGACAGTAATTTACAAACAAAAGAATAAAATTTTTAAATCAGGAAAACATGCTTACATAAAGGCAAAATTGGCAGTATTATACTAGATGTGGAATTTAAGACAAAAGGCCAGCTACAATAAAAGTCATTTTATGATAACAATATTAATGTAAAAAAATCAAGCAAAACTTTAGACATTCAAAGAGAAACTGACATACAATTATTGTTGGAGACATTATTACATGACCAATAGATTACAAACTATCAGGTAAATTTTTTTAAGTAATAAATAAGGACATAAAATATATGACTGCTATAACCAATACATGTAAGTATGACCATTTATGAATATTTATACACATTGTAGCATGCTAACAGAAAATACATCTTTCTCAACAATTCATGGAATATTTGTAATATTTGCCACATATACACAAAATAAATGTTAAAATAAAAATTGAATAAGCCACATATTGTAACAAATGATAGAATAAAATTAGATATAAATGAAAGTTTAAATATTACAATTTCAACCACATAATTAAATAAACACATATTTTCTCTCACAAAATTCTATTATAGCAAATAGGGGAAAAATAATGTGATCAATAGGCATTTCACAAGCAATGAAAATAACATACTTGAAAGCTTATTGGATACATCTAGAATTATATTCACAAGTAAATTTATAATATTAAATAGTGCTAATTTATTAAGAGCTAAGTAGAGATGGGAAATTAATAAAACATTCAACTCAATAATTTATTTTAAAATACAAGGGCTGTCCAGAAAGTATTCAGCTAGGTAACTGTTCTTGTTGTATTAACAATGGCTGGATACTTTACAGACAGCCCTCATATAAAATTGTCCTTTGGAAAATAGGTGGAAGAGAAATAATAAAGATTCAAATTGAAATAATTTAGGAAATAGAACCTCAGTAGAATGTCTCAAAGAAATGTTTTTGAAATAAAAAAACGTAACAGCAAATCTCTTGCAAATAAATCTAGATTAATAAAAATACAACACAAACCAGACAGGAAAATTGAGCTAATATTTAACATAGAAAAAATTAAAAGTAATAGTATATTATATATGTATATGTTGATAAATACAAAAATTCTGATAAATAAATGAATTTCTGGAGGAAAAAAGGCTCACAGATTTGGAATAGAAAATAGAAAACAGAAAACATGCTCCTGCTCATATAACTTTGTGGGATGTAGGACATCATTTTCATGCTATACAAAATATTCAAAACCATGAACATATAGAAAACTAGTTAATTTATCTCATGAAGGGGAGATAAGTTTCATTATACAGTAAGTCACTGGTAATCTTAGAAGAGATACAGCAATCTTACTTAAAATTAAAGATGTAAAATTCCTAAATCAATGTTAGCCAATAAAATCTAACATTATTGGCAAGAGAATAATCACAGTAGCTAAGAAATGCTGGTCCTAGAAATGAAATGATGAACACTTATTAATATAATACATCACTGATTAACAAATGAGAATGCAGGAGCAGTGCCTCACCCAAAATTTTCTAGCACACATGAAGGTCGTCTGAACCTATAAGTTTTCTGAGGTCACCCCAGCCCCATCGGAACTATCCACAGTACTCAACTTTATGTTCAATGACCCAGGTTTCCCATAAGTTTTCTGGAAATTTATGGAACCAGGACACCATGGGTGTTGGAGGCAGGAAAAGACCTGTTCCTTACCAACACGGAAGCAGGAGGAACCAAGTTGAGGGCTCTCAGAAGGCAGGGTAGGGTAGAATACAGCTCACGTGTTACATTTCTCCTCTTTTCTCAGAGAAATCATGCACTTGTTATCTGAGCAATGCTTTTTATATGTCTTGTTTTCTCACAGTGCCTCCTAGAACATTAGCTACAAGCAAGACAATAAATACTAAATAATCCAAAATGAAGTCTAAAGAGAAATGGAAAGTTCATTCATTCAGATAACATATTTGAGCTATTGAAATATTAGTAAACAACTTCACACAATGGTAAGCTCCTGCTATTGCAGGTGAAAATGACGGAAACACACATATTTAGGTCACGTCAATTTTTTTTTTTTTATTTTTCTGAGTACCTGGTTCTCTCCAAGGACCTGCTTCTTTTGAAACTTTTCTTGCTGAAGTTTTATCATCTACATGTCAAGTTCTTCTGGGCCCAGAGGTTTAAAACTCACTTTCTTGCTTCTTATAGTAACTTCTAGATTATTGTTACTTCATTCACCTCCAAAGATCCCCAGTTGCTTTGAAGCACATATCAGTAGATCATAACACCTACTACACACTTTCCTGTTGAATTCATATCAGTTCCCCTGTATTCTCCCTTCTTTTATTGAAGAATTTACCATTCTGGCTTACTTTTGTTCTCTTCTCCTGTACTCCTGTAATTATTCAATAACTTTTCAATATCTAAGTAGACTATCCACCCTGACCTCTCAGTGCCTCCAATGATCTTAACCCCTTTTCATATCAGCCTACCGTTTCTCATGGACACAATCTCAAACTGGTCATAACAGATAAATGTACCACTTCTAAAATCACAATTTCAAGAACCTCACCCTCTCACCACTGCCTCCCTTTTTTCTAGTTCATGTATTTATGTATCCCTACTCCAGCAATTCCTCAACTCCACCAGATGCTCCAAGCCATTGCATCTATCACCTTTTCATACTCCATAATCGGGTCAACTATTCGCTTTGTACTCAGCTAAGATCCATGGTCCAGCACTCTCTCTTGCCCTTGCCCTCAATCCATTGCCCCCTCTTCCTCCTTTGTGTACACTTCGAAAAAATATAAGCCAACCCTGATTAAGTCCAATCTCTACCTATTCAAAACCTATAACTCAACAGTTTAACAGGGGTTAGAGAAAAACACACAATGTACACTCCAACCACTTTTCATGTGTTTCCACAAGAATGAGGTCGTTATAAATCAACCGAGCACAATGAGGGTGGGAGACAGTATGGATATATTAGGGAGTATTTTGAGAATTTGAGGACTTTTTGGTTGTCACAATGATTAGAGGACACTACTGTCATTTAACTGGCTGGATAGCAAGAATGCCAAATATCCTTCAAAGTATGGGAAAGTTTATCATGCATCACACAGACTTTCAGATTTCCCTCTAAGCATTCATGGAGGTAAAAATTTATTTACCTGAGTCTAAAACCAAACTATATTTTACAAAAAACACAAAGTATTTTTGCACAATTTTAATACACGATGAATTTTCTAGGAATTGAACTCCCTCCAGTATCTCAAGGAGGGAAGATCTGTTTGATTTTTTAGTGTTGCTCACTCTTTTGGAAAAATCACATCCTTAATAGTACTACCATTCGTGGTATTTTTGTCAGCGATCTTTGGTTATTTGTAGTTCACACATTCAGGTGATTCTATGCATAGGAGTAAGTATCTGCAAACTTAATAACATTGCCTAGTATAGCTGTGCTGAGAATTTATATTGCAATATGCATTACTTTTACTTTAAAGTTATTTTTCCTTTATTACCATTATTATTACTGATAAGGCATTTCTTTAAAAATTATATTATGGATAGATTATATTGATTATATATTGATTATATTATATCAATTTTATTTTAGGCTAGTAAAGAAGTCATTATAAAATATTTATAAGGAACCATCAGATCTGATAGTGTTGACAACTACTATTTTAAATTTATAACCACAAACCTCAAGTGGACCCTTAGGACTGCTGGGCCACCTCACTGCATCCCCTTGACTCCACCCTTCTGAAGGAGACATCCCTTCCTTCTCATCAAACCTCTCATACCCCATTGCCCACTTCTTGATGTCTGCTGGAGACTTTCTTATTTCGCTGAGAAAACAGAAGCAGTCAGAAAAGACTTTCCTTATCCTTCTACTAGCAAATCTACCAAGATCCCTGCCTTTGTATTAATATGTTCTTCCTGCCTTCCTGGTACAGTGGAGCTGTCTGTGTTCTTATCAAAGGCCAACACTTCTGCTTGTACCCCAGATCCTTATTCTCTCTCATCTAGGACTTTGCTCCTGCCCTGCACTATTAATTTTCCTTCCCTTCTAGGTCATTCCATCTGCATACTGTCTGATGATCTGACATCTTAAAAAAAAACAACCCTCTCTATACTCCACATCCACCTCTACTTGTTGCCTTATTTCTTTCTGTCCCTTTACAACAAATTTAAAGACTGATCTCCTCTTCTTTTCTTCCCCTTCTCTCTTAAACCAATTCCAGTTAGATTTTCATCTCTGAAACTTCAGTGAAACTGACTTGTCAGGGTTTTCACATTAACAAAGTCAAAGGTCATGTTTTAAGACAATCTGAACTAACAGCAGTGTCTAACGATGGATCATTCCATCTTTATGATTGGGCAGATCCAGTGGCACTGAAGGTATTTGAGGTGAAAAGGATGCTATGTTAACTCTCTGGTAAGCCCAATAGGAGAAATACAGTGTGGATTCTAAGATTCTTGAGCAAGACCATATTCTTTGCAACAGAAAACAATTCTGTTTTTGAAAAACAATTTCTGGTATATTGAAAAGTTGTTTTTGAGATTGAGAACTGGAACATGTGTCATGAATGACTATGAAAACTGAGCAACCTATCACGCACTGGGTGTTGCAATATTCTTCATGACATATGGTAAGACAATGCAGCTACACTCTGTTGTACCATGGAAGTGATACATTTAGAATCGGGCTCAAGGAAATCCAGAAGGCATGAGTCTTTTGTGCTAATTCCTCTCCCTCTACTTACACCTGTGACCTTAAGGGAGTTTCTCAACAACCACTTGACAAATGGCAGAAGAATTTCAGCCTAGTTCACAAAGCTTAGCTTTGAAAAAGGCCAGTGTGATATCTTAGCATTAGTCAGAGTGGACTACTGCTACATTATAGTCACACTTGGGTGTGGCTCTGAAGGACAGTGGTGAAAAAAAAAAATTGTCCCATTAGATTGAGCTGTGAGTAGAACACTTGGTTATCCACTTTGTAGAAAGCAATAGATAAACAGAGGTGTGGATATACCTTGATTCGTGGGCTAAGATTAATGGTTTAGATTGTTGACCAGAAGCCTCAAGAAAACAAAACTGGAAGACTAAGGATATGAAATTTTGAGGACTAAGTAGGTGGATGGACAAAGGGAGAGAGGATAAAGCATTTGGATTTTTATTTCTCATGAAATTGGAAGCATCGATTAGCGAGCATCCATCACAGAAGAGGTTCTCAACAACCAATGGGCAGGATGCTCATAGCATCTCTGTCAGAATGTTTATCCATCGACCTGATAATACTCACATTGTCTCAGACTAAGGGACCCATTTTAGAGCAAAGGAGGTACAACAGTGAACCACAGGATTTACTTGTCTTACATTGTATGTTATCACCCAGGAGCAGCTGGCCTAACAGAATAGAAGAAAGGCCTTGAAGTCTGAAGTAAGGCTGCACTTGGGGAAACATTTGCGGGGATGGAGTGCTATTCTAAAGGATCAGTATATACAGTGACCCCAGCAATATATGCTGGTATGTCCCCAACAGCTGGAACGTGTGGGTTTGGAAACCAATTGTAGAGGGAGGATTGGCCCTTCTTGCTAGCAATTCCAGTGACCTACTTCAGAATTTATCCTCCCGCTTCCAAACTCTTAGGCTTTTCTGGGTTACAGTACTGACTTTCACTGTGGGAACACTTCTTCCAGGGGATACAATAGGTTTCCACTGACCTAGGGAAGCTTGAGTATTACCTGGCCATTTTGGGCTCCTCATGTCAGTAGATCAGCAGGCCGCTAAAGAGGTCACTTAATTGATTGAAGCATTCTCCATTGATCTTGATTACCATGAGGACTGAAGTTTGCTCCTACACAGCAGAAGCAAAGGTTTGAAACCCAGGTGACCTCGGGGGATCTCTTAGTGCTTCAAAGCCCAGTGAAAAGAGAGAATAGGCAATTGTAGCAGTCACAGTCTGGTATGACCAATGAAATTAAGGTCTGAGAACTCTCAAGGATAAAGTTCTGGGTAAAGTAACACAGACTAGTCAAAAGTGCTGGCCAAGAATAAAAGAAATCTAAAACGGATGGAGGAGGAGGCAGTTGATGCCTATCAATTAGACTCTTAGGACCAACAGCAACACTGGGTACTGAGGCTTGATTTATGCCCCCTTTCAGGTCATTTTAGGATAATACAACAGTTGACCACATTGGAGTACTAACCTGTTGCCTCTTCCTCCTGAGGCAGAACTGAGGGCATCTTGTCCTCCTATGAGATCTGGATATGGTTAGAGGTACAAGTGGATCAGAGTGGCCTATGAGATGACTTGTCCTGGGCCCAGTCTATGTGCCTCTCCAGATTTACTCTTCCCATCCACCTCCCTATTCACATGTTCAGTGGAGATCCTTGGCCATTACTGTGGTCACTTCATCTTCTACCAGTACCAACTCTCTCATCCACCTCCAGAGAGAGGGCCAGGCCTTGGCACAGCCTCCTTCATACTGACTGAATCAGGAGCTGGAGTGGCTCCGTTTCTCAGGGCTGACTAGTCACTTCAGGGCTTAGAAGAAAGACTGTCCCACGGGGCACGAGCTCTGGCTTCCCCGATGATTTTCTAAAAGGTCCTGGAGAGATCAGTAATATAACCCAGAGGTGACGGCAAGTCAATTTCTCCTGGGGAAAATTTTGACCAATTAGAACTCAGAGACAAGAGGAATCAGTAAATATGTCACTTTTCCTTCCTCACCAAGATATGTGAGTTCTAAAATCCTGGATGAAAGGTGTTCCAAGTGAGTTTACTTTTGAAGCTATGGCCAAATCCATAACACTCCACGTAGTACTTCATTTCCCTCCTTCCCTGCTCTCTTTTCATCTTTCTTTCACTTTTGCTGACATGGGATTTCACCTCCTAACAAAACCTTAGCATATAAACTTTTCTTCAGGCTATTGTTTACTAGGAAACTAGAATTAAAACGCCAAAGACAGGGGTGGGGGATAAGTTGAATCTCTAGCTGACCATACTCTCTGGTAGGGTACCTTGCCATAAAAGGGTCTCAGTTCAATCTAAATGATCTCTTGGCCAAGAAATTGGGTGTTGGAAATAAGATTTAATCTTTAAGTATAAAGATTCAAAAGTAAAACAACTATATGTATATAGTCTAGTTATAACTTCCATAAGCATACATGTATGGATATAAAAATCACTTTTTAGTTTACTTCTAAAATTTTCATCCTCTGGTTGCAGCGCCTATATAACTTCAGCCCATCAGGGTGCCTTTAAAATGAGTTGGTCAAGTTCAGCTTACACTGTTAATAAACATTCATATAGAGCAAAGGCCATTAGACTGTAGAGTTCTGGCACAGCGTGAGTTTTTATGTAAAAGCAATAGACCTCTTAATATTCTGCTTTAAAAATGAAGAGTTGACAGACCCTTAACTGCACCGACACTAGAGAGCCTGGCTATAATGACAGTACATGCGCATAACATGAATTAGAACTTTACAGAAACAGGAAGTTCTCTGGAATCCTAATTCTTAAAAGCTAGCACTAGGTGGAGACAGTGATTCGTGCAATGCTTGCAGGCAGCCTATTTTTTTTTTGTCCCTGGAGAACTTCTATTTAATATTTTCCATTTTTCTCTTCAGTGTGGTGTTCTTGAACAATTGGTATTTCTAACAAAAACATTATATAAAACAATACATCTCAGGCTTTGGAAAGACCTACTTGAAAACGCACACATATACACATCCATACCTCACAAAGCAACCAAATAACATTCAAAGGCAATGTTATTTATTTAAATTAGTATCTTTAGTAACTTCGCCTTTCCTTTAAAGGTAAAATTTTATTTGTGATACTTTGTGAGTATCTATCCCCATGGGTAGGAGTATGACCAAAGTTATAATACCCTCCCAGATTTATCTGAACCTAAAAGAACAAAATTAGGGTTGTTCTTCAATATTTTGGTTGACAGATACCTCCTCTCTCAAAAACTAAGTCCAGAATTCATTATATCAATTTCAGTTTGATTAATGGAGTTCCACCAGAATGTTCTATTCAATTAGTCTTTTAAAGTAATAGAAAACAAAAACATTTTAGATAGTTTTTGGAGTCCAGTGCCTTTGATGGCACTAGAACATCGTGGCAAACTATGAAAATTGGTGCAAGACTTTACACATTGTGACAGAAAGATATTATTTGGTGCTCTTGGAAATCAATAGTGAAATAAACACCTAA
The DNA here is from genome assembly GCA_963575035.1 of Avahi laniger. Lineage (NCBI taxonomy): Eukaryota > Metazoa > Chordata > Mammalia > Primates > Indriidae > Avahi > Avahi laniger. The sequence continues at coordinate 11,297 of CAUYSK010084844.1, forward strand.
CTAAATGTGTCCCAGTTGAAAAGAAATAGTTGAATAGTCTTTTTCATATTCTGTCAGGACAAAATTATATTGTTTCTAACAACGTAATGAACATAGTAATAAAATGATACAATATATAATTTGGATCTGGTACAGTAAATAATAGGTACTCCAGTAAACTCCAACTCAAGTCAGCAGTCTTTAACAAATATGCATGTAAAAATGATCAGATTCACATCCCATAAGGGTCAAAGAAACTCTGAACTTTTTGCTTCCCACTAGTACCTATTTATTTATTTAGCTGATCACTTTTTACTTTTAGGAATATCTGAGCCACAAGATACTACCACTTAGAATTCATCTTTAATTAATTTAAAATTGCATGGTTCCTCAAAAACAGTGAACAGCATGTTATTTATACAGGCCAACAATATATTTTGTACAATGACTTTGGTAGAGTTTAGTCTATAAGACTGACTTTAAGTACATCATCTCTGAAAAAAGAAAAGGATAAGAGAAAGAAATATACAGACTGTAAAAATAATAGCAATAATAACGATGACTTACTTTCATAGGATTTGATAATAATCCAACAAAATCCCATGGATTAGAGTATTTTAAAGCTTTTTAAGGTTTTATTGCTCTAGACAGGGAAGAAATCATTCAAAATTGGTAACTATTATACATGCAAAAGCTGAGCTTAAATATTGTATAAGGGTTAAAAGATTAGATGCATAGCTGGACACGTCAATACATCAAGTATTACTTCCTAGTCTTTTATCAGTACCATTATATTAAAGGTAAATTTAATAGTTTATGAAAATAATTATTTTTAAGATTTAAATTTTAAATAACTTTACCTGAAACAGAAACAAGACACTGAAGACTAGAGCATTATTAATTTGCAAGCCAAAATTTACAAATATCAAGCAATTTTTGCAAATTAAATATTATTCTACTTTATTTTTGGAATATTTTATACAAACTAATAAATACAGTTGAAATTTTTTTCATCTACCTGGGGTCTCCCTTTTTGCCCCATCTCTTTCCATTATTCATATAACTAGCAAATTACTTATAACATAGACTGGATTTTGATGTCAATTAAGGATTAAGAGCAAGAACACTATGATCATGATCCATCTTTCATAATGAGGAATATCTAAGAATAAGAAATCATTTCAATGCTGACACCGAAAAGAATATTTATTCCATCATAATTTCCATAATTTTATATTATATCCATCTCAGTTGAAGATCATTAAGCTCCTTAACACAATCTAAAGTTATTTTTTTAAAGACTAATTATGAAATATGGTAGAAACCTATGGTACATTAATGTTAATTGCAAGCAGTACATATATATTTAGTCTAGAAAAATAGATGGATATAAAGCCAACGGTGACATCTCTTGGAAGTTTGTTTTTTAAAATAAGCTTTTTACCTGCTCTATTTTGTTTTGTTTTGCTAGTTGCTTGAGCTTCCTGGTTATTTAGATTCTAGATACATAGTAGTAATCTATATTCAGCACTAAAAACCTATCATTATCTCCCACAGTCAGAGAGTCTCATACTTGGTGTAAAAGCAAAACACTCTTTGCAACTACAGTAAAATCTCTACCAAGTGCAAGATTTGTAAACAAAAAAACATCCTTCTTTGACAATACCTGCTGATGATAGAACCCCATGTGATCTTTGAATTCTTGAATCTGTTGCATTTATCACCTATCTGGGCTCAACAGGTTAGCTTTGGTATCTCATATCTTTGGTGTATAAACTCCCTGAAGTTTCCATATCTAGTTTCACATAAGTAAAGGAAGTGAATACCGTCTAATGAGCACCTGCTCTCTCTCCTCGGCACTAAGCAAGACATCACAGGGAATCCAAAAGAAGTGTGAGAGGGCTTCTGTCCTCAGGAAAGTTATAACATTTCAGGAAGAAGCAAAGGTTATGTACCTGGGAAAATTTTTGAACACCATACAAGACATAATAAATAAAAAGAAATGGCACTTTCAACAAGAGTTATAACAGGTAGTCTGAAAGACAAGAAAGTAATATGAGCTTTATATTATAGAAAGAAGCAATGGTGGAAGAGAATTCTTGAAGGATGCATGAATTTTGTATACATGGAGAATAAAGAGTTTGGGATGGTGAAAGGGAAGAAAAGAGGTGCCATTTCAAGAGACCAAGGAAGAATACAATCTGTTGATATTATATAATAATGCCAAAACATGATTCTTTGAGTAAAGACACAGAGTTCTAGCTAGAAGAGAGAGTGAGTCATATCTACAGCTGTTCATTTCCTAGTCTCAGTTATATCAACTAATTTTGCTTAAAGTGTTGATTGCCTCTGTTTATTCATATGATAAAGGAATGCTTATCCCCTAAATCAATTTTCCCTTCTTATTCAGTAGTAACAGATTTTTAACTGGGTACATGGCTATCCAGCTAATACAAGATTTCTTAGCATTTGGGTGTAGCCATGTATCAAAGTTCTGGCCAAATGGATTGTGAGTGGATGCGATGTGCACCACTCACAGACCTTACCCTTAAGATAACTGGACATGTACTGCCCTGGCCCCTTTGCTCTATCCTGCTGGCTGGGAAATGGCAAGAGCCGGACTAGCTACTTTGTACTCAGGGGGAAGCCTCATGATAAGAATGGCAGAGCCACCTGCCAGTTCCGTAGCACTACCTATCTATAAACTATCATGAGTTTCTGTGTAAGCCTGAATGTTTTAGAGTCTCTTTGTCACAGCAGCTTATCCTATACACTTTCCAGTATAATCTTTCCATTGTCCCAGTCTATTACCCTTTATTGTGTTTCCTCTGAATCTTTTACTGCTTTTTCTGCTATCTACCTCTAGGCAACTTTCACATGTTGCTGCCACTCATCTTTTTCCTAATTCTTATAGTTGTTTTCAGCAACTCCTTTCGTATCTTTTCCTTCCTTCCTTCCTCTAATGTTCATCCACTACTTAACCAATGATCACCTTCCCTAAGTTCTTCAAGAAATGTTCTTGGAAGCAATGAGTGTTAGCTTTTCAGAAATATTGGCATTCAAAAGATGGAGGTTTTCAAAAAAAATCTCCAGAGCCACGCCTAGAGTGCACAGTGTTCTGCAAAAATAGTTTTTGTGGGGCACTTGTCTATGTAAAAAATGTAATTTTAGAATATATTACAAAATTTATAGGCCCACACAAAGTATAGTGATTTACTGATAAAGATTTGGCATAATGGGTAGGGAAGAGATACTTACACATTTGTTTATTGCTCAACTGGAATATATGAAGATTCTTCATAGGGCTCGGACCCCATCTCAGGTCCAGGAACCATCTCTTTGTGTTCTTTATCATCAAGTATGGATTTATTGGCTAATTTCATATTCCCCTCCTTCCTCCCCTCAAGAAGTCCCAGTTCTATGGCTATTAGAAGTTATTTGCATTGATATAGCATAAACCTTCTTGCCTCTGCAGATCCTTAGATCATGATGCAATGCTGTCTACATGATTACTCATGACACTGTAGCATCGGTCATGCGAGCCATGAATGACAGCTTACAATGACTCCCTCAAATGTCATTACTGGGCTCCACTGATGATGACCAAATGCAAGTCTTACCCAGAGTATGTTGGAAAATGTAAATGATAATTTGTTTTCTGATCATGTTAAATTTATTTGGGGGAATTTTATAGCATAATCAGAAAAACACAAGTCCAATCATATATTTTTTGAACTCTATCAGCTACAATCATTGCTTTCTAGAATATGATTTTTTCTAATGTTAACCACACCCTCACCCTTACCACCAATGGGAAGGATAGATGAGGGGCCAGTGGGCAGAGTGAAATGATCAGTCTCATTTGCACAAAGAATGTTCATCCTTCCTTCCACATGGCTTAAGATCAACAGGAGACCACGTCACATCGATCAGAGGCAAGAGAGGACATAGATCCAAATGGCATGTTAAGATTTCAGAGCAGTAATCTCTAAAGGCCTCAGAAAAGACAGGTGTAGGTGTGGCCACCCCCAGAGGACTGTCAAACAGACAAGTGGCTCAGAGCCTGCTGACAGGGAGGGTGACTACCTTGGAAGCTGGTAGAGAGTTGCACAGGATAAAGCAAATCTGCTGCCATGCCCCACCCAAGGGTGCTCTAGAGCAGAGGTGGTACTATCATCAGAACATGTATAGGAGAAAACCAACACATGGTTATATACACACAGCTAAACCCCAAGGATAGGCAATTAACCACCCAAAGTCCAGAGACCTGAACTTGTCCTGTGTCTGACATGAGTGAGAGTCACCCAAAATCATTACGTCAGTATCATTCTTGAGGCCCAGTGTACATACCATATCACAAAAGAAATATTGTGCTGGCCAGCAGGAATGATCCACCCAGAGGCTACCATCTGGACCCAGAGCTTTTCATGGTATCTGTCCAACCCCACCCAATTAGTAGAGATTAAGAGAGAGCCCTAAAGGGGAGAAATGGGGACAGGACCCACACTGTTCCAGTCTGGACTTAGAGCACCCCAGTCTTAGAAAATTTCAAAGCATGCACTTCAAAGTGCAGAGTCTCCTGAGGCCTGGGATCTGGGGCAGGGGATTCACTTGCCTAGTGTAAGCTGGTTCTGTGTGTCTACTCAGGGAATTGGGGAATGAATTTTAACTATCACTACTCAGAACAGGTCCAAAGAGATTAGCACTTATGAGAAAGTAAGCAATATCCTTCCAAAAGTATTTCCTCTTCAGAAATATTTCCTCAAAAGGTCTACAGACAGTCTATTATGTATCACATTTTATTTTTGTGTCAATAAAAGGTCCTAGAAAACATGAGAAAAAAGAAGAACAAGCAACTGAGAAAGAATGACACAGTAGAGGTTCCACATGAAAAGGGTAAGAGCAGTTAGCTAGGGAAAAGAAATGATGATGTATGAGAGAACTGAAGTATGGAAAAAGAATGAATACCAATAGGAAGTCCACAAATGTAATAAAATAATAATGATCCTTTGTCTAAAATCAGTCTTGGGAAACACCATCCAACACATTATCATCATCTACATTTATGCAGCTGGGTGCCAGGGTTCTAATGAACTGAGACAGTTTCTATTTTTGAGGAGTCCCAGTTTGGTGAGGAGGATAGACCAATGGAACAGGTACCAATGACACAAGTGATCACGGAAATTATGGGGTTTATAGAAATTACTGAGAGAATTGACCAGAGATGCTGATTCTTCCTGAGGTATTGGTAGAGTCAACAAAGAGGAAATGGGAAGTTGATTCCCCAGGACTCAGAACAGAGTTTGGCCCATGGGACACAATCGGTACTTATTAAATGAATGAATAAGCTAACCTGGACTACAGTAGCCATCCCCTTAACAAGATTTTACTTTCTGCAGTTTCAGTTACCTGAAACCAACCACAGTCTGAAAATATTAAACAGAAAATTCCAGTGGAGACAGTTAAGGATTTTGAGATGGGGAGATTATCCCAAATTATCTGGGTGGACCCTAAATATAATCACAAGTGTCCTTATGAGAGAGATGTAGAGGGAATTTGACACTACAGAAAGGTAATGTGACCACAAAAGCAAAGATTGGAGTGGTGAGGCTTCAAACCAAGGGATGCTGGCAGCCACTAGAAGCTAAGAGGCAAGAAATGTATTGTTCCCTAGAACCTCCAGAGGGAATATAGCCCCACTGACACCTTGGTTTCAGCTCAGAGATACTGATTTCAGATTTCTGGCTTCCAGAACTATGAGAGAATAAATTTCTGTTGTTTTTAGCCACCAAGTCGGTGGCTGCTGTTACAGCAGTCATAGGAAACTAATATATAATTTTCAAAATAAATTATAAAGACAAAAAGCAATGGCTTCTGTGCTCGGCAGTAAGTTTATGAGCATAAAAATAGAGGACATTTTATAATTCATATTAGTGTATTCCTCTTCAGCTAGTCTTTTTACTATAGATTTTCTGGGGATGTTTTTCCTTCATTTCATTTTATAAAAAACAGTTGTAAAATTGTAATCAAACTACATTTAAAATTTCTATGTCCCGCTTCTCTTTAAAACTAACTTATAATATTTGCATTGTTTTTTTGCAACCTCATAATTTTCATAATCATCATTCTTAGTAACTGCATGTAAGTTCATAAAAGAGGGGCTTCAAGATGGTAGCTAGAGGCATCTGGTACTCACCTCTTTCACAAAGAACAACCAAAATAGTGAGTAGATTATCACATTTCAAATAGATTCCCTAAAAGAGAGCACTGGAATTCAACAGAAAAGTGACAAGAAATACCAAAAGCAAAGAAGGAGAGGGAAGTGAGGCAGCCTGCTCAGCTGGGATTGGCTGAAAGCCTAGAAAGGCTTTTCATTTTGGGGAAAGTGTAAGTGAGAGATCCCTAGCAATCTGCATTCCTATCATGGACTTCTATAATCCTATAATCCTAGCCATGGGAGAGCCCCTTAACTCTCATAGGCTCTGAGGCTAATATAGGGAGATGCCTGGAAACCACATGACAGCATTGCTCTAGGAAGGAGCTCACTCTGGCTCCCCCATACCCAAGAGCCCTAAGTACCTGCAATATGGTGTCATTTTGATAGCCAAACCCCTACCAGACTACACATCCTGCCCTGGGGCCCAAGAGCTGCTGCATCTCCACATTTGTGGAGCCCCAATGATATCCCCCACCTGTAGTCATTTTCATGGCTGGCTACTGCTGCCAGGACTGAAGTGGAAGCCATTGGCAGCAACTCCACCATCCCCAGCAGCAGAGCCATACCAATTTTCCTGTGCCCCAAGGACAGAATAACACACACAGATGCCACCACTCCTGGCTGCTGCCACCAGTACCAAAGCACAAGTCATTGGAGACAACCACAGCACCACCAGAAAAGGGGATGTGCATTTGCCTGTGCCCTGAGGACAAGCTACCCCACCCCTAGCCACTACCTCAGGCCAAAGCTCATGCTCCCCAGCTGCCTGCCTATGGCTGCTGCCAACGAAAGCAGCTCCACCATCCCTAGGAGCAGGGCTGCAGCACAGCCACTGCCACCCTCACCTGAGAAATCTGCTAGGGGACTAGGGATTACCCAGATCCTGCCTATCTCAGCCAGTGACTGCATGCACAAGCAGGGAGACCCTGAGAATAGTTCTGTTCAACCCAGCTCCACTCCCTTCAGTGTCTGAGTGCAGCAACCAGGGACCTGGGGATTGCCAAGCCAAGACAACCACCACAGGTACCTGAGCACTCCTCCCAGGAGCTTGAGGTTAGGCCCATTCAACCTGCCACTACTACCGCAGCTGTGACCCACACACACACACCACTTGCAAGCCAAGGGACTGGCTTGCTCAGCTCATTGCAGCCACTGCCAACACCAGTGTGTACAGCTTGGGAGCCAAAAAGTTGTCCGGCCACTGCTACTGTCATTGCCCACACTAAATAGAAGCCCAAGGACCCTCCTGTTTGCCAGGCCCACCGCTGCCATTGCTAGCACCCAAATAAGCCACTTGGAGGAACAAGAATCATCCCACCTAGGCCCGCTAACACTGATACCAGCATATGCTATCCTGGGGCCTAATGACAGGCACACTTGGCCCACTTCTGACACAACTGAGGCCCAAGAACTGGTGTACTTGGTATCCTCATCCCCAGAAAAACTTCACAATAGTCTCTACTAATAACCACATCCTAATCCACTGAGATCACAGACACCACTGATGCTATTTACAGTCAAATATAGACTACACTACAGCACACACCCAGAATCAAAGCCACAGTGCCCTACCTACCCAACACCATAGTTACATCTTTGTATCCATAAAAGCAAATTCAAAAAATTAGAATAAGTGACAGTTACACCAAATACACAGATATAAATTAGAAGTGTGAAAAAGCAAGGAATTATGACACCTCCAAAGAAACACAATAATTCTCCAGCAACAGGTTTCAATAAAAAATAAATTTATGAAATGCCAAGAAAAAATATTAAATAAGCTCAGTGAGATACCAAAGAATACAAATAAACAATACAAAGAAACCAGAAAGACAATTCAAAGTGTTAATGAGAAATGTACCAAAGAGATAGAGATTATAAAAAGTATCAAACAGAAATCTTAGAAATGAAGAATTTGATGAATTAAATTAAAAAAATACATTTTAGAGCTTCAACAGTAGACTAGATCAACCAGAAGAAATAATTTCTGAACTTAAAGACAAGTCTTTTGAAATAACAGACAAAACTAAAGAAAAAAGAATAAAAAAAGACTATGTGACATATGAGACACCATAAAATGATCAAAGATACAAATTTTTGTATTATTTGGTATTCCAGAGACCAAAAAAAAAAACCAAAGGGATAGAAAATCTATTTAATGAAATAATAGCTGAAAACTTCCCAAATCTATTAAGAGATTTAGACATCTAGATAGAAGAACGTCAGAGATCTTCAAATAGGTACAATTCAAAAAGGTCTTTTCCATGGCACATTTATGTCAAATTGTCAAAAGTCAAAGACAAAGAGAATATTTTAAAAATAGCAAGAGAAAAGTGTCCAGTCACTTGTAAGGGAACCCTCATAAGACTAACAGCAGACTTCTCAGCAAAAACCTTACAGACCAGGAAAGAATAGGATGAAAGTACTCAAAGAAAAAAACCGCCAGCCAAGGATACTACACCCAGAAAAGTTACCCTTCAGAAATGAAGGAGAAACAAAGTCTTTTCCAGACAAGCAAAAGCTGAGGGAATTCATCACCAATAGACCAGCCCTTCAAGAAATGCTTAAGGGAGTCCTATAGCTGAAAGCAAAAGGATGATATCTACCATCACAATAGCACATTAAAGTATAAAGCCCACTGGTAGAAAAAACACACAAATAAGGAAGAGAAAGGACTCAAATATTATCACTACAGAAAATGACCAAACTACAATGATAAAAACAAAAGAAAAAGAAAGGAAAAAAGAATATCTAAAACAATCATAAAACAACATAGATCTGAAAAATAAAGTCAGTACTTTATAGGATACAAAATCAACATACAAAAATCAGTAGCATTTCTATACACCAATAAACTAGCTGAGAAAGAAATCAAGAAGGCAATCCCATTTACGATAGCTACCAAAAATATTAAATACTTACGAATAAATTCAACCAAGGAGGTGAAAGACCTTTACAAGGGAAAGTACAAAACACTGATGAAATAAATTGAAGAGGACACAAACAAACAGAAAGAGACCCATGCTTATGGACAAGAAAAATTATTATCATTAAGATGAAGATACTTCCCAAAGAAATCTGCAAATTTAATGCAATTTCTATCAAAATGCCAATGTCATTTTCAAAGAAATAGAAACAGCAAGACTAAAATTCATATGGAACCAAAAAAGAGCCCAAATAGCCAAAGCAATCTTAAACAAAAAGAACAAATCTGGTGGCATCACACTACCTAACTTCAAAATATATTACAAGTCTGTTTTAACAAAAACAGAATGGTATTGGTATAAAAACAGACACATAGACCAATGAAATAGAACAGAGAATCCAGAAGTAAATCTACATATTTACAGCCGACTGATTTTTGACAAAGGCTCCAAGAACATACATTTGGAAAGGACACCCTCTTTAATAAATGGTGCTGGGAAAATTGGATATCCACATGCAGAAGAACAAAACTAGATCCCTCTCTCTCACCACATATAAAATCAACTCAAGATGGATTTGACTTAAACATAAAACCTGAAACTATAAAACTACAAGAAGAAAACATATAAGAAACACTTCAGAGGATTGTCCTAGGCAAAGATTTTATAGCTAAGACCTCAAAAGCACAGTATAATTAAAAAAAA
>CAUYSK010084848.1:0-52469 GCA_963575035.1 Avahi laniger
TTCTGGGTGGTGAGAACAGATATAAACCTTACTGAATTTTTTAAGTCCTAGAATTTCTTGCCAAGGCTGATATAAGACACCTAAGAGGACCACGGTTCTCTCTTGTGTTAACTGCATGTTCTGAACACTTAGTATTATCGATACACTCGACAACTACTATGGTACAGTAAATTCACACACTACTCCCTAAAGAGCAGGGAAGGGAAAGGTATTACAAAGTGTTTACTCCTTCTGCTCTGGTGCTTCATCCATTCAGACACAGATTAATTTTTCTCCCCCCAGACTGCATCTTTCGCTGCAAAGTCTACTTTTAAATTAAATAATTTGCTTTTCATCCATTTAGGAAAAGCCACTGAATTGGCAAGTACCAATAAATGAAAACCAGAACACAGGGGTTGAAGGTCTCATCCATATTAAAATTGATTTTCTCCTGAACTCTGCATAGTTGATATACCATTTGTGTTATATATACATTTTGGCAATGACAAAATTTGAATGGATTAATCTGAGAGTATTATAATGCTTTTTCCCTAAACATTTCCTATTTGATAGCGTGAGGAGTGGAGACCAATGGGGAATGGACAGAGAAGAGCTACTAAATGCTAGTCCCAGAGTAAAGTCAAGTCTATGAAAACAATAATTTTGAAGCCACATCATTAAGCTCAAGATACTTACCTTTTGTTGGGCGTGAAAGAAAAACGTGTGCTGATTCTTCTATACTTTTCTATACAACTAACTCTTACACTAAGAAATTGCTCTAAAACACGTTGAAAATTTCTAAGTATGACAATAGACTGTGCTACGTAGAGATTACAGTAGTATTTTCTTATCTATTTTATAGCCGCATTTTATAAAAAATTTAGAAATTCACCTACCACAGGATGATTCATCTGATTTGTCAGCGCAGTCATATCTAAAATCACATTTCTGAATTCTTTCAATACACTGACCATTGGACATGCAGACAAATTCATCGTTCGTGCAGTTGTGCGGAGGAAGTGTCACGGGAACTGAGGTTTCTGGTGGAGTTGGAAGGTCCACTGGCAAATGACCTGGATAAAAAATAATATACAGGCATCGTGTAGCAGGTTTTCCCTTTCTTTAAAGATTTTTACCAATGAAGCTTTCTAAATATGTTTTGCATGTAATGTTATAAAAACATTGCATAGTATTTGCTCATCTGCTACACTCCTTTACGTAAGCATATAAATCGGGGTTCTAGGTCTTAGCAAAAGCAAATAACTCTGAATATCTTTGATCAAAAAAACAGGTGAAGGTTCAGATGTACATTATTTAAAAATCTACTCAGAGCTCACCAAATAAATGGGAGGCCCAAGAACAGGGCTGGGAGGACCAGCAGGAACCAAAGGAGTTCCAGATGCTGGCATTAGGAACCAGAATCAAGGTCTGAATAGACCTTCTAGCCCACAGGGAAATAAACTTTGTTCTTCTACTGCTATAATGAATCTAACATCTTTGTATCTTTGTTACACATATTCTCAGATATTTAAGATCAAGGTTGCAGGAGAGATTCAAATCAGATGTCTTCATCTAGAAGTTTTGAAATAAGATTATAATTTCTGAATTTACTAAGGTTGAAAGATATTTATAGACATTTATTAATTTATATACTACATTATTCAATAAACATGTATTGATAAAATATTTGCGCCATGCACCTAGCAGATGCTTTGAATCTAAAGCCAAATGTGCCATCTCTGTCATAAAATAGTTTACAGACTAGTAGACAAGGTGGTCAGATGTATCTTTTATTACAGTTTCATGGGATAAGTTTATAGCAGATATTATAACTCCATGGAAGCATGAGTGACATCTAGCCTTTCACCCTGCATCCATAGAACAATTTGCAGACCATGGCATATGGTAGTTACACTATCACAGCAAGTGAATGAATTGATGGATGGATAATGGAAAGATGAGTGGATGAATAACAGAGTGAATGAATAAATAAATGAACAAATAGGAGATATCACAGTATATTAAAAGAACTCAGAGGAAAAATATATATCAGATGCATGTCAAGAAAGACATTTTGGCAAGCTGATGCCTAAACTAACTTTTACGGGATGATGATCTCATTTAGCTAGGTGAAGAAGAATACAAGGTCTTCATGGGCAATGAGAAAAAATGTGTGTGAAGGCATAGAAATAAATTGACCTGGTTTTCTATGAAATACTGTGAGAGTTTAGTATGAAAATATTAATATCTTGTGATAAAAGAATGCATGTGATTGAGTACTTATATATAGAACTAGAGAAGTACTCAGTCACTGGGTTAGAAAGAGCCAGGTGAGACCAACTTAGGAGTCTGAAACGTATACAAAAACCTGTGTAGAAATACTAAGATTTAAAATCTCTACTCAGGAAATATACTTTTGGCATTAATGTGGAGAATGGATTGGAGGTGTCTCTGACCTGGGGAAGAGAGAACAACTGAGCTGTTTCTTTAATCCAGGCAACTAATAAACCAAAGCAGAGATAGTTTAGAGGGGAGAGCAAGGATTTGAGCAATATTATACATCCAATATCTAGAGGACTGGGGATTCGGGTGCTTTTGGGAATTTGAGAAAAGCCCAATAACTAGTACTTTATTTCTTAGCTCAAGTTCTCAAGCAATTAAGAACTAAGATTGAAGGCAGGAGATCAAAATGTCAGCTCTCTATGGATAAAGCGAATACTGGAGAAAATGTCCTGTCTCTGTACACAAGTGGTCTTCTAAAGTGTGAAACACAGCAATCAACAGACTCTATGTAAGTCATAACCTGTGCCTGGAAACTTTCAGACCTCCCTGTGTGAAACTATAGCAAGGAAGAGTTGACTAGATCTTATTCTTCTATAGCTAGTTAGCTCCAAAAAGAAAAGAGGATATGAGGGATGAGGTATGTATGCTCAGGTTCTCATTGTAAACTCACCAATTCACTGTTGCTCATCCTTCCTCTGGGAAGGAATTAACAAGATGGTGAAAAGACTAGGAATGTTAGGCTGCTAGGGTCAGTCTACATGAAAAGAGAGACTAAGATGAAGGAAAAAGTGTTCTGCTGCAAGAGAGGTGAACTAAAATGAGGAGTGGATTGATGAGTAGGTGATTTTGCTATTCTCTGAGATCAGATAGGTAAAATACATAAGAGAAGGCAGTTTGCAGAGAGAGAAAAAAAATCTATCCCCAAATAGAAAATCAATGACAACAGTCCAAAAAAGCAGACCCTAGCAGGACCAACAGCCCATCCTCCTACAGCTGGATATACCCACATCTAAGTCACTCAACAAAAATAAGAACCCAATTAAAGGTGAAAATGATCACTTCTCACAGAAATCTGATGCATCCAACATTAGCATAAAATTTGAAAAAAAATAAAAGGGGCCAATCATTTAATTATTTTGAATGCTGATAATTTTGAAGATCTTTAAGTACCTAACTCAATCAGAGAAAGAAAAATCCACTAAACTTGATAAAAAATTAGTTTAAAATAAAGTTACAATGAGATCATACGTCACTTCTGAGGGAATTTGCTAAGAACTAAAAAACATTCGATGGCCAGATTGATGGATATTTTATATGCCTCAATGGAATATACAGAACAAATTCCTTTTAAAAACATCCTCCCAAATGTTTAAATAAAGGTTCATCTTCTAATTTAATCACTACATTTGTTGTGGCATTTTAAAGCATAATTCGCTTACATAGTTTTGCAAAAAATACATTATGTAATTAAAATGCATTATAAAAAGATGCATGGAAATGGTTTATCTGTATGTCCTATATCAAAAAATGTCAACCAAAAAGTGACATACTTCAGATAGGTTCAAATGAGTGTTTGCCTTTAACTAAAGCAGTATGGCATGTTCTTTCACTCCAGCACATGCCGATCCAAGCTGGTCTGTTCCATATGTTACACAACATAGTTTCAGTTTAAAACAAAGACTGCACGTTTGGATCCCACAAAGATGATTGTCATTTGCACTGAGAAATGTGCTCTACGGTCTAATTTAGGCAGCCATTTTGAAATGTGTTAATTTCGAGAGCGAATGGGTAAATTTGTGTTCCAAGCTCAGGGTAAATATACATTACTAGAACACTAAAAAGTTTAGATGACAGTGGATGACAAATCTTTTCATATTCTTGGCATTGCTGTACATTATGTATATTTGTAGGAATAGAGATTTACAATGCATCATCTTGCCTTAATACACAGAAACTTTTGAAGGCACCTAATGTGAACACATTATAAGATATTCTTCACTAATTGCACTACTTTAATACTTGTTCCATAATGTACTTCTTGCCACAACGACATAGGACTTACTTATTTCTAACTTTATTTTTTTTCCCTCCAGAGATGAACATTTTAGGGCAAAACTAAGTCCAATTCATTGAGTGTCACTAACCTTGTACGAGTTCAGAAATTTATCCACCTGAGGCGAAGGAGACATTAGTTGAATTGCTTCAGGTTTAATTATATCTTCTTCTTTTCTTGCTTTTTGAATTTGTTTAATTATTAATCATTTTAAACATTTGGATAAATTAAGAAAGTAATAAACACATGACTCTACCACCAAGATTAAAGGAATTATTATTATAGCATTGTTCCAGATCCTTACACTATCAAATAAATAGAGAAAGAAAGAAAGACTAGAAAGAAAAAAGAGAAGGAGAGGGAGAAAGGAAAGGGAAAGGAAGGGAAGAGAATGGAAGGAGGGAAGAAGGAAGGAAGGTGGGTGGGAGAGAGGAAGGGAAGAAGGAAGGAAGGAGGGAGGAAGAAAGGAAAGAAGGAAGGAAGGAAGAAAGGGGAGAGAAAGAGAAAATCTTTCTATAAAACTCACACCTCATTTTTCCTCTTTCTGCCCCTCCCCCAATGCCTCCAGAGGGACCCTTATCCAAATACTGGTTTATGCTGATTTGTATTTTTTCCATGTATATTTTCTAATAATTTTGTTATTTTTATTATGGTAAAAAAACACAGAACATTAAAGTTATCATCTTAACCGTTTTAAGTAGTTATAGTTCAGTAGTGTTAAGCATATTCATACTGTGTACAACAGATCTTTAAAATTTTTCATCTCAAAGAACTGCAACCCTATATCCATTAAGTACTAATTCCCCTTCCTTCCTCCCCCAGCTCTTGGCAATCGTCTGTGTTTGTTTCCATGATTTTGATTCCTTTAGATACTTCATATGAGTAGAATTATACAGCATCTGTCCTTTTGTGACTGGCTTATTTAGTTTAGCATAATGTCTTTGAGGTTCATCCATTTCTTAGTCCAGGCTACTATAACAAATTTTCATAGACTGGATGGCTTAAACCACCACCATTTATTTTCCCAGATCTTCAGGCTGGGAAGTCTGAGGTCAGGTGTCAGCAGATCATGCTGGGTGAGGGCCCACTTCCTGGTTTGTAGTTGGTCACTCTCTCCTGGTATCCTCACCTGCATCAGACTGGCACATTTGTTAAAAATCTAGCGAACTTACATTGATACGTCATTATCACCCGAAGTCCACAGTTAACATTGGAGCTCATTCTTGGTGCTGCACATTCTATGGACATTGAGAAATGTCTGGTGACATGTATCTGCCATTACAGTACCATATACAGAATAGTTGCACTGCTCTAAAAATCCTCTATGCTCCATCCCTTCATCCTACCCTCTCCCCTAAACACTGGCAACCACTAATCTTTTTACTATCTCCAGCGTTTTGCCTTTTGTTGGAATCATAAAGTATGCAGCCTTTCAATTTGGTTTCTTTCACTTAGTAGTATGCACGTAAGTTTCTTTTATGTCTTTTTGTGGCTTGAAAACTCTTTTTTTTTTTTGCAGTGTTAACTAATATTTCATTCTCTGGATGTGCCATAGTTTATTTATTCACTCACGGAAGGACATCTTGGTTGCTGCCAAGTTTTGGCAATTGTGAATAAAGCCGCTAAAAACATCCATGTGCAGGTTTTTGTGTGCGTATACGTTTTCAACTCATTTGGGTAAATGTCAAGGTGTATGATTACTGGATCACGGGGTAAGAGTATGTTTAATTTTAGAGAAAAATGTCAAACTTCTTCCAAAATGGATGTATTGTTGGGCATTCCCACTAGCAATGAATGAGAGTTCCTGTTGCTCCCCATCCTCACTGGCATTTGGTATTGTTAGTGATTTAGATGTTGTCCATTATAAAACGTATGTAGTATACCTCACTGGTATTCTGATATGAAATTCCCTAATGACATATCACACTGAACATCCTTTCATGTGATTATTTGCCACCTTTACAACTTCAGTGAAGTGTCTGTTCAGACCTTTTGCCCACTTTTAAATCAGGTTGTTTCTTTTCTTATTGTTGAGATTTAAGATTTCTTTGTCTATTTTGGATAACAATCCTTTATCAGCTACGTCTTTTGAAAACATTTTCCCACTCTTTGACTTGCTTTCTTGTTCCTTTGGCAGTGCCTTTCATGGAGCAAAGCCTTTTAATTTTAAAAGTTGAGTTTATCAATTATTTCTTTCATGGATCATGCTTTTGGTGTTATGTCTAAAAAGTTATTGCCAAACCTACCGTCATCTATATTTTCTCCTGCATTATCTTCTAGGAATTTTATGATTTTGCATTTTATATGTAGGTCTTATAATCCATTTGGGGATAATTCTTGTGAAGGATGTAAGTGTCCATGTCTAAAATCATTTTTTTACATGTAGATGTCCAGTTGTTCCAGTACCATTTATTATTAATAAAAAGACATGTTTCTCCATAGTATTGCCTTTGTTCTTTTGTCAAGATCAGTTGACTGTATTTGTGTGGTCTGTATCTGGTCTGTTTATTCTGTTCCATTGACCTATTTGTCTATTCCTTCACTGATAGTCCACCGTCTTGAATACTGTAGCTTTGCAGTAAATCTTGACGTTCAATAGTATCAATCCTCCAGTTTTGTTCTTCTCCTGCAATATTGAGTGGGCTGTTCTGTGTCCTCTGCCACCTTGTATAAACTTTAGAATCAGTTTATCTGCAGGATAACTTCCCAGAGTTTTGATTGGGGTTACATTGAATGTAGAGTTCAAGTTGGGAAGAACTGACACCTTGACAGTATTGAATCTTCCCCATGCATGCCTTTGTATCCTTATCTCAAAAATATTTTTTGTCTATTTAAAATATAACATTATTATTTTGTGTCTTAGAAAATTTTATATAAATAGTACACAACATACTTCTTTTGAATTTGCAATTTTTCTCAACATATTTTTGATATTTATTTGTGTTGATACAACAGGAATTAATCCATTCACTTTAAGTGCTTCAGGGTATTTAATTAAAAGAATATCCAAAGTTGAGTATTCATTGTATGAACAGTCTGTAATTGGGTGTCTATTCTCAAGTAGGACTCTAAAATTATTGATACACGTTTCTTATTATAAAGTGTGCTACAAAGGGCATCTTTGTACATTTCTCTTTGTGAACACATGCCATAAGGTTTCCAAGACAAGGCATATTAAAGTGAAATTGCACAGTTATAGATAATCAATTTAAATATTTTCAGAAGTGATTGTTGTACCCATCTCCACTCAGAAATGTGTGACTTGACCAAAGTCCTCATATTCCAGGCAATGTCTGGCATTATCAGACTTAAAATGTTTGCCAATATTTAGCGAGTCTGAAATAATTCTTTGATATTTTAATTTGTATTTCCTTAATTATTGAAATTATATACATTATTGAAATTGTAATATTTATATAATGTTTATATTAATACATATTTTCAAATATATCTTTTCGAAGGGCCAGTTTGGTATCTTACTCTAGCTTTTAACTGTTCATACCCCTGCTCATTTTTCTATTGGATTCACTGTTTTTTTCTTATTAAGTTACAGGTTATATCCTATATACTCCATTCTAGTTCTCTGTCATTTATCTGCATGACAAATATGTTCTCCTAGTCTGTGATGTGTCTTTTTGTTTTATATGGTATCTTTCAAATTAAAACATTTTAATTTCAATGTCCTTTCATTTATCAATCACTTCCTTTATGGTTTGTGCTTTAAAGTTCCCTGGAAAAAAATTTTCCCTGTTCTAATATCATGTTTTCTATGATTTTTGTAAAATTTTGATAATTTTACTTCTCACATTTAGGTCTTTACTTCATTTGGACTTTATTGTCTATGATTATAATCTAAATATAATTTTTCATATGAATGGTCAGTTTTTGATCTAGTAATCAAAAAGTTGTTGAGCAACTTAATCCTCCCAGTTATTATTTCACATTTTATTACAAAACATATTATTCATGCATAAGAATGCATAAAATATATATCTGGCTTAAAGAATAAAATCTAGACATGAACCTACCCATTGACCTTATGAAATGAAAATTCCCCGACAGTTTTGAAGCCTCCAATGTTTTCCTTGCTGACTCTGTCCCCTCACTGCACATCTCTCGAGGTAAGTACTACACCGAATTCTGTATTTTTTCTTTGCTTTTGTTTTTATTACTTTCCCCATTTGCAGACTTACCAAACAACCTCTTACAGTTCCCATTTTATAGATTATGTAATTAAATGAACTAACATTTTAAAATCCTTAGATTAGTGACTGAATATGGTGAGCATCGTGCAGTTCCTTTTTAAATGAATAAAATGGTGTTTAGTTTTCAAACTTTAGATAAATGGAAGCTTTCTCTGTGTACTTGATTTTTCCCTCAAGATCGTGCATCAATTCCTTCATAGTACTGTGTGTTTTGTAGTTCAGTCGTTTTGAATGCTGTGTGATATTTCCCTGTATGTATACATAGCACATGTTAGTTAGCCATTCTACCATTAATGATTTGGGGGTTGATTCTGTTTGGAGTTTTGCTTGTTTTGTACATTTCTCCTGTTATATTTTGGAGTGGAATTGCTGGGTCCCAGAGTACTCACAACTTCAACATTAGTAGATGATACCAATCTGTCTTCCAAAGTACTATAATCTGATCAATTTCTATACTTCCCAGCACTCTGTAAATATTCTGGTTGCATTACATACTCATCATCCATTGGTATATTTAGATTCACCCATGTGTTTGTCATTTTCTTTGCTGTCTCTTCCCTTTTTCCACCACGGCCTTTCTTGAGCCTATTTTTTCCCTTTCTGAGGCTCACATTTACACAGTTCATTGGTGTGAACAGCAGAGTCTGGTGCAGTGAAATCATTTTCTGGGGTTATTTTCGTGGATGTTATCCTCCAAACGCTTTCACCTTCCTTCCAAAGTTCTGCTTTGCTCTGGACTAACAATTATTATTTCTCAGAACTTTAAAAATTACATCATGTTTTGATTTCTGTTCTTGCTGTTGACAAGTCAGCTGTCAGTGTAACTTGGTTCTTTTATAATTAACCGACTCCTGGCTCTCCTTTTATTCCTTTTCTTCTCCCCTTTCATTTCTTTTTTAATCTCTTTATTCTTTTTATTCTCTCCTCTTAGCCCTTCTTGTTTCTCCCATATGCTCTTACTCCCTAACTCTGGCATTCACTCCTTGCTTTCTATTTCTCCATATCCTTCTGTTTCTGTCACCTGGAGCTTTCTCCTTTTTAAGTTCAGCTTGGCATTTAAATAAACGCAAGCTACATTATATTTGACATTTCTATACATAGGTAGTGTGACAGTTTTCAGGTTATCTGGTCTGCCATATTATTAAAATCAGTAGTCCTCACTGCATCTTTAGTCCTGATTTCAAAGTAACTAGGAAACAATCCTCCTTAAAGTGAAATCATGCACATAAGTTGAATGACTTGGAAATAAGAGGTTGATGAGGTTGAGGAAAAGAAGAAACAATACATTGACATCTCAGAAAAAAATTCAGAGAGTGATAGGTTAAAGAGAAACTACTCTAAACAAAAAAGTTAAAGATTCTGTAATTCTTTGTCCTTTCCTCATTATTTATTTATTATTCCACCAGAATGAGGAAATATTACAAACCATGTAAGTCCAACGTGTTTGTATTCGAAAGCATCAAAAGAGCAAAGTGGGAAAAGTGTTTCATTCTCTGGAACCAAACTTCGCAAATGGTGGTATTTGTAGCTGGGGAGAGGAAGTTATAGTTGATTTCTTGGATTCTGCTATGGGGAAGTGAAAAAGCGCCCAGAAACATGGTTAGGTGAAGACATCATTTGGGGACTTAAGCATGACAAGAATTGTAAGGTTCCTGACACATTCTCTGGTCTTTACAAGTAGTTTAGACTTTCATGTAAGTAACATGAAGTCAACTTTTTTTAACTTTACAATGAATTAGAGCAGTGTTTTTTAAAGTATCATACTCTTAACTCAGGTGATGCTAGAAATGACTTTGTGCAATATAAGGAAAAATTTTTTTAAAAAAATATAAATTTTAAATAATTTTATTACTAAAATATATCTAGAGAAATAAGTCTATCTTTGTTCAACGAGATATAACAGAATGCCATAGACTGAGTAATTTAAATAACAATTTATTTCTCACAGTTCTGGATATTGCAAGTCTGAGATCAGAAGGTTGAGTTCTTGGCAAGGGTCCTGTTCCTGATCATATCATCACGTGGCCTTTACTTGGCAGAAAGAGAAATCTCCTGTCCCTCCTTTTACAGGGGCATTAATCCTACCATGAGGACTCCACCCTCATAACCTACTCTAACCTTAGTTACCTCCAAAGACTTGACTTCCAAATACCATCACGCTGGGGATTAGGATTTCACTATATGAATTTGAGAGGAACACAAGTATTCGGTCCATCATATTATTATTATTTTTGGCCTATAACTGCTTAGAATAAAGCTAAACTTGGTGGAAATGACAGATTTAAATCTCTTTAAACAAAAAACACTAACTGTTCTGCAGATGAAATCAATATTGCGAAGACGAAATGCAAATGACTGAGGTTTGCGCTAAGAAGTAGAGATTAGTCTGGTTTGATCTGATGTTCTTCCACGTCACTAAGCTACAGGGAAACCAAGCCACCTGCACATCTGTTTTCTGGAAGATTTCCTAAGTAGATGTCTCAGGCTCCAGATGGACTCAGTGTTCTAACTGCTTGTTCTGTGAATTCACTGTAACCAATATGATAAACTTTAGGCTACGCCAATATAATTTTTCTGATAAAATAGATTTTCAAACTTGTTTTATACTAGGCTTCTCTCCTACAGCCATTCCTGCATTACAAATTAAGCAAATAAAACCAATATTTTAACATCTGTAGTATTTGATAAATTATTCCCAACTTTAGAAGTATTGTAACTGTGTGAATTGCTTGACTAATATGTATAGTTGTTCTTTGTATCTATCTAGGTAATAATGTGTGTTTTTCCTATGGACTTTTCATGTTAAGAAACATATAATTTTTTTATTTCAACATATTATGGGGGTACAAATGTTTAGGTTATATATGTTGCCCTTGCCCCCCACCCCGACATATAATTTAAAAGTCTAAAAGTGTACTTGAGGTTTAAACATAATCAATCCTCAGAAAATTGAAAATTTTGAAGTATCTATAGCTCCAGGGGAAGAGTGTACATTTTTCCTGTTGCATTTAATAAAATAACTTAGAGTTACACCCACAAGCTGAAAGAACCACATTTAGCATGATCTTATTGAAGTGTCTGTGTTGGGTCTAGTTTCTAGAAGAGAAGGTTTTATGAAAACATAGCTATTCTTTGGGTATGATTGTAACAATTGTGATACAGGTGTTTGCCACGTTACGCAACGTGTCTTTTTCCTATCTCCAATAGCAAATCAGTTCTTTTTGAAGTATTTTTGCTTTATGCCATGGATTCAATGACATTTTCCATCTTTATAGACATGCTACTACATTTGAATGTGACTGCAAATAGACGTAGCAGCTGGACAATTTTCAAGCTTAAATCTAAGTATTTTAACAGTCTTCTCCATTTTTAGTATTTACCATTTCTCTCAACTAAGAGATGACAGAATTTAAAAATTGTAACTTTAAAATGAGTTGAGTTATTTGTTCATTTTAATTTTCTAGGAACACAATAAAATTGCTGAGTTGAATGTACCATAGGCTTTGGGCAATTTTTTTTTTTCCTATGTCTATGCTAAATCATTCTGCGAGACTACACCAAAGTAGCTAAAACCAGAATATTTCAGATTGCAATTACCAAGTCTCAAATTTCTTGATTTTTGCTTTGAAATATTATATTAACTGCAAATCTTTCCAATAATTTGGTGTTTTCTTCTGAGTCTATACATCCTTTAGAAAAATATTACACAAAAGAAAGGCGAATTTCAAAACACAGTGCTGTCCTGTAATTTATTATTCTGAAACAAATATAATGGATATGACAAACAGCTTATTGTTATAAAAGGAAATGCTGCAGGTGATATCTTAAAGGTCAAGACAATAGTGCTTATATCCTCTCCCTTGCCTTTTGATTCACACTTCAAACATTAATCTTTGCAGAAAAAAAGGGAGCTCTGACTAACATTTATAAATAAAGCTGGTGAGACACTGAGGCTAATAATGAGAAGAGATGCCAAAAATTTTTCAATCCAGTTCAACAAAAACAAAACAACTCATTCAGGGAAAGACATCATAAAAATTAGGTTAAGCATCATATAAATAGTTACCATATTTTAACAATTTTAAGGCAACATTAGTTGCAAGATGTGTCATTGATTTAGTAACAATTTTCCTGGGAAAAATAAAAACACTAATACCTTAAATATCAATATTCACATAATACTAATAGTTTAATAATTAATAAATTTTTAACAGTTCTAATATGCATGCTAAAATCTAAAATTTTAAAATAGGATGAAACGTGCGTAAGTAATTTTTTTTTAATTTGCAGGCAGTATTTTTTGATGTAGTCATGGCTTTGTTTTTCCAGATAAACCAGTTATCTCACCAATAATCCTTGATGCAAGAAAGAAAATCCCTATCATATGTGTTCAGCTGAAGGAAATATAACTTCTTGCTTCTCTAATGGAAGATGGAAAGAATAATGCAAAACAAATACATCCTTTGGGATACTTATTTTTTAATATGAATGTCTGGGAACAATTCTCACTTAATAATTTACTCTGAAAATATGATTCAGGGCAAAGGGAAATAAATCTCTTTAACTTTGTCAGCATTCCCCACCATTGTCTACTCAGGCAATAGACAACATCATTGTACACTGATGCAAAGTTTCATAGAATTTCATTACATGATTAAGTTTTCCTTCTTTCCTTGGAAATGTAATTAATTTTGCCTGAAAAGTCTTCTCTCAAGAATCCTCATGGACTACATTAAAAATAAGAATTTCTTTTTATATTATATGCACATTAACAAATTATTGATGCTATCATTATTTTCAATACATTTGTCTTTTAACTTTTAGAGTTGTAAGTGATTTACAAACTGCCTTTATGGTATTATATATTCAAAATTTAATATAAATATTAAATTTTATAAATATAAAAAGATATAAATTGTAACATCACACACATAAATGTTGAGAGGGGAGAAAAAGTTAAGATTTTTGCACATGATTAAAGTTAAGTTTTTATCAGATTAAAATACATTATTATAACTATAAGCTGTTTTTTGCAAGCTTTATGATAAGCACATAGCAAAAACCTACATTAAATACACAAAAGATAAAGAGAGAAGAATCAAAGCATACCCCTACAGACAATCATCAAATCACAAGAAAGATAGCAACACGGGCAGAAAGAAAGAAAAGATCTACAAAATAGCCAGAAAAGAATTCTAAAATGGCAATAGTAAGTCCTGAACTGTCAATAATTACTTTAATGCAAATGGATTACTTTCTGCAATCAAAAGACATAGAATGGTTCAACGGATAAAAAGAACAAGACCCAAAAACATGCTGCCTAAAAGAGAGTCCCTTTGAGGACACCTATAGACTGAAAGTGAAAGAATAAATACATTTTATGCAAAGGAAATAAAAAGAGAGCAGGGAAAGTTAGACTTATCTCTGACAAAATATACTTTAACCCAAAAATTGTAAAAAGAGACAAAGAACATCATTATATAATGATACAGGAGTCAATTCATCAAGAGGATATAGCAATTATAAATATATATGCTCCCAAATCAGAGAACTTAAATATATAGCAAATATTAACAAATCTGAGGGAGAAAGATACAGCAACACAGTAACAGTAGCGGAGTTCAATATTCCACTTCCAACAATGGATAGATCATCCAGACAGAAAATCAACAAGGAAACTCTGGACTCGAAGTACACTTTAAGTCAAATGAACCTAACAAACATGTACGGAACATTCTATCCAACAGCAGCAAAATACACATTCTTCTCAAGCATACATGGAACATTCTCTAGGACAGATCATATGTTAAGCCACAAAAAAATATTAACAAATTTAAGAAGTTTGAAATCATATCAAGCATCTTTTCCAACTACAATGGTATGAAACTAAAAACCAATGGCAGGAGGAAAATTGGAAAACACATAGATATGTGGCAATTAAAACCACAGCATAGGTCAAAGAAGAAATCAAAAGGGAAATAAGAAAATCTAAGATAAATGAAAATGGAAACACCATACCAAAACTTACAGAATACAGAAAAAGCAGTTATAAGAGGAAAGTTTATAGTGATAAAAACCTACATTAAAAATTAAGAAATATCTCAAATAAACAACTTACCTTTTTACCTCGAAGAACATGAAAAAGAACAAACTAAGCTCAAAGTTAACAGATTGAGCTGTCAGTCGTGCTGAGTCCAGAATTCAGGGGGAAAGCAGGGGATGAGATATAAATCTGGGAAACATGCATTCGTGTTTTAATAAATACAAACCTATAATTGCAGAGGAACTAGCTGAGTAACAATCCTTAACAATATTTAAATTCTACCCCAAGAATAAAACTTGACTGAAAGTAACTAGGAGGTTAACGTAATTAACGTAATTTGATGGGTTATTGTAACCCATCAAACATAATGGAATTACAGTTTAACTTTACACATGACTTCCTAGCATTTTGTGTGTGATTAAGACATAGACATAACTGATTCAAACCTCTTTACTATGTTCACAAAGACTTAATTTACTAACAAAGATGTATAACTTTTCCCAGGTTGATAGATTTGAGAAGCAGAATAAAAATGAGGGCATTCAGGAATATTCGTGGAAATGAAATATTGACTTCCTTGGTAGTTTTTCCAAGTAAACAGGTTTGCAAATACTCATATATTGAAATGTTCTCTCTTACCAGGATAGAGGGTGCAGTCCATGAATGACAAATCATCAATTGCAATATCTCCAGTGAAGCCATCTCCCACAGAAGCCTTCACCAATATCTAAAAATTTATATATGAGAAATTTGTTGACATGGTGAAGGAAATTAAGTTATGGAAACTTGCAGTTGAAGAGGAATTCAGAATTTACTCAAAGATAACCCTTTTTTGAACCATTAAAATACCACTTTGCAAGAGTCTCCATCAATGGTCATCTTACCTCACCTTGAATATTTCCAGGAACAGGAAGCTCCTTACCTTACCAGTCCATTAGACCCATGGAGCTCATTCTGTTTCTGACGAGTTTCAATTTTTTGAAATTTCAGTATATCAGATTGATACCTACTGTCCTATAACTTTCAACCATTAGTTCTAAATTTGCCTTCTTTTCTTTTCTGATCCTTTAAATATTTAAAGGTTTAAATATTTAAAGGCAAACTATTATTCTGTGTTCCCACCTTTGTCCTTTGCCCCAGTGGGTCATTCTATTTCCCAGGTTAAATGTCCTCATCCTTCTAGAAATCCAATTTTCTGCCAGAGTTACTTGCCAGGGTAAACTTTTCTACGGGCTTTAAAATTTTTCTCACATATATACCTTATTCTGTAACACTTTATGAAATTGGCTAATCGTTATTAGATCTCCTTCAGAGGCACATTAATCACGGTGAACTCAGATGACATTTGTGCTGTTATAGGAGCTGCAATTTCACCAAAACTTCAGTAAAATACGGAAATACTGACAAACCGCTATAGTATATGGCAGATTGTGATTAGAGATGAGATGTACTGCAATAGAATTAATCGTGATGAATTATTTTAATACTTATGCAAATATGTTGCATACTTACCAGAAATCTCATAATTCAATAATAAAGAACTTCAAGCAAACTCAAACTTAAAAAATACTTTTTTCCTCACTATTATATGAACATATGTTTCCATTTTATTTTTCCTCACAAATACTATATGTGGGAGTTGAAATTTTATTTTACAAATTCTATCCTCCATTCAAAGTTATCACATACATTATTTATTGATGTCATCCTTGAAGGAGAGTGTTTTAAAAGATCAAATCGCTGACCTCAAACCTCTTGAGATCTTCCTCCAATTTTCTAGTCCTTTATGAGGACTACCAAGATTTTCTCCCTGATTTGTCACTAAAGAAATTAATCATTATGGGAAAGGTTTACGCATCTGACTAATGGGTAAATACAGTCCACCTGATATCACCTGAACAACATTTAATAGTATTAAATATTATACAGTAAGTACCCTGATGCATTACAATGAGTCACTCCAAATATAAAATACATCCTGCTTTTCCCCATCAGCATGATTCGAAGACATAGAATAAGCACAGAAAACAGAAGCGTAGAAAGAATATCTTGTACAAAATCATACACTTATTCTCAATAAACAAAAATCAGCAGTCAGAATTGGGCAGAATATAAGAAAATATATTTTGTTTTATTAGAAAAAAGATTATATCTGGGTGAATAGTGGGGAAAAAGGCATAAGTAAAGACAGTTAAATTACTAATAGATGAGGTAGACCAATATGTGTATTTCCCTCTGCAATCCAACGTATAACATGCTGACAAATGGCTCAGAAGAAACTGCAAGAGAGAGGAAAAACTAAGATAGATAAGAATAAACACTATTGACTTGGCCATGTTGATCATGATTATCATTCATTTATTAATGAGACGGGATAGAAAATTGATATCAGAATCTGAAAGTTTACAGCAAGTGCAGTTGTTGTATACATAAATATTTGTGAGCTCACCTTAAGGGTATATATGCATACCTAGCTCCATTCTAGTATATGGGCTCAATGATTCCAAGAATTCCTTTTTTTTTTTTTTCTGATCTTTATATAGTCACAACTTAAAGAACTGGCCATTTATTAAAATTACCGACAAAATTTTGTAATTCAGAGTGGGCCACATCAGGTAAGCAGTGCTTCTATTGGAGTTTACTTTCTACCACATAGAAGCATTTTGATATTGCTTCTATCAACATTCGATGCCAACGTAAAGACACAGAAAGAATCCAAGGCAAAAGATAGTTAGGTCTTATTCTAACACACAGTTTATTCATATCTATAATATCTTTGTTAACCCCTAAACATTAGCATTCTTGAAAATTAATGAATAATAGTTGCAAGTTGAGATACTAAAACTCTCAATTCGTATGTATAAATGCAGTCTCGATCTCCTTTTAATATTTAAGCCAACTTTTTATATTTTTAATTTATTTTTCAAAATATTAAGTGGGTACAAATATTTTTATTACATGGACAGCTTTTATAATGCTTAAGTCAGGGCTATCAGTGTGCCCATCATCTGAATAGTGTTCATTGTACCTAATAGGTAAGTTTCTACCCTCCCCTCCCTTTCTTTCCCCCTTTCTTGATTTCCAATGACCTTTACATCTGTCTGTGCCCATGTGAGCCCATCATTTGGCTCCCAATTATTAAAGAGTACATGTGGTGTTTGTTTTTCCACTCCTGAGATACTTCATTTAGCATAATGGTCTCCAGTTCCATCCAAATTGCTGCAAAAGACATTATTTCATTCCTTTCCATGGCTGAGAAGTACTCCATGGTGTATATACACCACATTTTGTTAATTCACTCATGAATTCATGGGCACTTAGGCTGATTCCACATCATTAAGATTGTGAATTGTGCTTCAATAAACATTCGAGTATAGGTGTCTTTTTGATAAAATGACTTCTTTTCCTTTGGGTAGATACCTAGTAGTAGGATTGCTAGGTAGAATGGTAGGTTTATATTTATTTCCTGGAGGAATTTCCATACTGTTTTCCACAAAGGTTGTACTAATTTCCAGTTCCATCAGCAGTGTATAAGCATTCCTTTCTTTCTGCATCCACACCAGCATCTATTGTTTTTGGACTTTTTAATGACCACCATTCTGATAGGGACAAGATGATATCTCATTGTGGTTTTAATTAGCATTTCCCTGATGATTAGTGGTATCAAGCATGTTGTCATGTATTTGCTGCCCATTTGTCCATCTTCTTTTGAAAAACTCTGTTCGTGTCTTTTACTCACTTTTAAATGGGGTTGTTTGTTTTCTTCTTGCTGATTTGTTTGAGTTCTTTGTAGATTCTGGATATTAGCCTTCATCAGATGTATAGTTTGTGAAGATTTTCTCCCATTCTGTAGGTTGGCTATTTACTCTGTTTGTTATTTCTTTTGCTATGCAGAAGATTTTTAATTTAATCAAGACCCATTCATTTATTTTTATTGTTGCTGTAATTGGCTTTGGGGTCTTAGTTATAAATTCTTTGTGTAGGCTGATGCCTGGAAGAGCTTTTCCTATATTTTCTTCTAGAATTTTTATGGTTTCATATATTAAAGTCTTTTATCCATTTTGAATCAATTTTTGTATATGGCGGAAGTCAGGGGTCCTGGTTCATTAGTCTGCATGTGGCTATCCAGTTTTTCCAGCATCATTTATTAAATAGGGTTTCCTTTCCCCAGAGTATGTTGCTGTCTGCTTTGCGAAGATTAGTTGTTTATAGGTAGATGGTTTTATTTCTGGGTTCTATTACATTGGTCCATGTTTCTACTTTTATATCAGTACCACAAGACTTTCTTATAGAAAAGCACGCCTCAACAACAAAGTTATGCACGTTGAGGTTTAACTCTTCTTTTGCCCTACATTTAGTCTTACAAAAAGCTTTGTATTACATTTAATTTAGTATTGCACAAAGCTTTGCAAATTATCCTAAGAAACTACTGCTAAGAAAATGGTTACACACACACACACACACAAGGAACAAACCCAACTGCCCTTCTATCCTGGAAAATTCACTTTCATTTCTCGTGGTTTTTTTTTCCTCCTCAAAATGAAAAAAGGGCATTAAAACAAAAACATTAAACGTCGTGTGCAAGACAGTATTGCCATTCTGGAAATTAGGGAAGTCAAATTTTACTCCTAAGTTCCATTAGTATTTTACTGAATGCCTTAAAGGGCAATTGAAAATCCCGTTTAGTTTAAATGACCTGTCTTATCTGTAGAGGCCAATTCTACTTACATTAGAACTATCACTGGCTTGGAAATTTTATGAAGTTAACCAGCTCTTCTGAGTTGTTCTTTTCATGGGCTGCTGCATGCTCCAAATAAAGATGAAATGGCCCTGTCAACTACATTGGGACTTTTAGGCTTCAACGTTAATAAGGCTCTAGAGACTTGCCTGAATTCATCCTTCTATATATTTAGAAACTGAATTATTGAATAAAAATTTTAAATGATATAGAAATGATAGTCATCTCACATACATACACACATACGTGCACACACACACACACACACACACACACACACACACCTTTTAGGTTCTATTAACTTATAAGAAAAATGACATTAATTCAACCTGCCACCTACTTTCCATTTAGCCATCATGTATTTTAAAAAGAGTATAAAATTCCAATGTATAATAATATATAAATTTTAATATAATGCACCTTCAGAAAGACTCAAAAGAGAGATATTTTTGTTTAAAACTTATAGAAAACACATATGTGGAGCAACACGAACTCCAATGCATTTCTAGTGGGAATCGAAATGGTACAGCCAAACTGGCCACTAGGGTACAACTGATTTGGCAGTTTCTTATAAAATTAAAAAAATATACTTCCATATGATGTGGCAGTCCCATGTGTTGATACTTGTTTACCCAAGAGAAGTGAAGATTTGCAAAGTTAATATAAGCTTTATTTGTTATTTCCAAAACCTGGAAACGACTCAAGTATCCCTCAACTGGTAAATGGACAAGCAAATTCCAGCACGTCTATACAATGAAATACCAAAGCAATAAAAAGAAACAAGCTAATGATATATGCAACACTAGCTGTGAGCCTCAACCTACATACTAAGTGAAAGAAGCCAGACTCGAAAGGCTATATCCTTTATCAATTCATTTACACAACATTCAGGAACATCAGACTGTAGGGAAAGAAATCAGATTTGTGTTGTCAGGGCTGGAGATAAAGGGAGGGAATTGATGCCAGAGAGATATGGGCGATTTGGTGGGGGGAGGAGAGAAATATTCTCTATCTTGGTTGCGGTGGTTAGTTACACAATTGTATACAGTTGACCCATGAACAACACAGGTTTGAATTGCTCAGGTCCACTTTTACATGGCTTTTTAACCAAACACAAATTGAAAACATAGTATGTGCAGGATGCAAAACCTGTGGATACCAGAGGATCAACTGTTCGCATATGCAGTTTGGCATGACAGATTGCGGAACTTGAGCATGAGCACATTTGATTATGCACAGGTGGTCCTGAAACCAGTCCCCTGAATGATCTGAGGGACGACTATACATTTGCTGAAATTCATAGAACTGCTCACCTAAACAGGATGAAATTTACTTAAGTAAATTGTATCTCCATGAACAAATAAAAAGCATTTATTCTATGCTTATTATCATAAGTCATCAATATCTCAACTATTATTTTCACATTTTTTCTCAATTGCTAATTTAATGCATGCCATTTTACGACTAGCATATACTAATCTCAAGCATCTCCATCTATTTTTCAATTCAGCTATGAAAGTTTTCTCTTGCTAAGCATTAATAATTTCCCAGAGAACAAATATTTATGTATTCCTTTATATTTCTTAATGGTGTCCACTTATTTTTGATTTGGTTTCCCTATAATTAAAAACGCAGAAAAAAATGAAAGCCATTATAAGAAGCTCTCTTTTGGCCTGTTTTTACACTTGACTAACAGCTTAAATAGTTAAACTCCTATAAACACATTCAAACAACTATCTAATATTTTACCACACAACTTGCAATTATTGAGGGCTTTCAGAAAGTCATCTTAGAGTCTCAAACTTTCTGGGCCAATACTTACGGAAATATTTGCTGGATTCAATGTAAGAGGGTTTTTTAACCATCTTTGTGATTTTTTACTTAACCCTAAAACCAATCTCTATGAAATTAAACTCAGTTTTATTCCGACAAATTTTGTTTCTGACTCTTTCTCTGGCCCTATCACACACAAAAAATAGTGCAGAATAATTGGAGGTTTCAAATTATTATACCAGACATAGCAAAACCATTTATCATGAAACAAGGGCCATAAGAACCATATTTAAACTGTGTATGAAGCTAGGGAGAAAAATGGATAATAAAATAAAATTGTGGTAATAGTAGAAACAAAATAAAATGCTGGGGCCGGGGTCAGATAAGTAAGCCAAATACTGTAAGAGGATTACTTAAAAGAAAAAAAAATCTGATGTCTATCTAATCTGGCTTCTTATTTGGGGAAAAAAAAAGTATGGTAAAATTTTTGTTGATCTTTTAGCATTATATTGTATTTCTTCTTAGCTAATGCCTGGCTTTATAATATATGGCTTGCTAAGAATTTTTGATTCAGAAAAGAAAAATGAATGCCTACTTAGGCATTGTGCGAAGTGTTTCCATGGTTACCATGAAGAAAAATGTTCATTCTCATCCTTTAGTATCTCACCCTAGGATAGAGAAGACTAAATGGTAACCCCTGGGCTGGACCCAGTTCACCGGAGTTTAGTTTCACCCAAACAGTGCTCTCAAGTCAAATATAGATTGCCAACACTTTAAAAGTAGAATATTGCATAAGAAGACATTGTTCCTCATTCACTGATGTCCCGGTACTCCCTATTATACAAGTGACACTATGGCGTCAGTCATCATTTATTGTTTTATACCTAACCTACTTCTCTCAATCCATGTCCTGTGCCTGGTTCCTATGGACATCTGGGTTTGTAATTCCTTGTGTACGTTAGGACAGAAACCCTGAAGGGTCTGAGATTTCACCCTACTTGCAAGCTAGTCTGCCAATGTTTCATAGACATATACTGGCAGAAGACAATAGACCCTTGATTTAGAGAGACATGAAAAAGCAGCAGCCAGAGAAGCACCTTCCATTAGTTCTCCAATTCCCACAGCGCAACATGAGCCGTGCCAGATGATTACCTGCAAGTGCAGTGGGCACATCCTAGGAGAGGAACCTGACATGAGGAGACTCTAGCTGGGACATGTGGCTGGCACATCTGTCCATTTTCTCCTCCAGAGAAAGAAAGATGGTGCTTCCTCTGGGATGCACGCAAATGTCTCATGGTATTCAAATAAGCCCTTTGCTCAGAAGCTAAACTGCACCGAATACAAGAAATCCATGGAGAATTGTCTTCCAACAGTGTACTTGGATAGTGCTACATAGTTGATATGTTTAATTTGTGGAAATACTATGATCGCTTCATTCTTTCCTAATGTATGCGTAAATTGAAATGTTTAGATCAATTCAGCCTCTTTTCCTTTTAACAAATATCTCCTTTTATACTATTCTGAATGAGGCAATCTCATTTGTCAGTCTCAGAGTCGGCCACCTACCTGCTGCTTGCCCACAAAATCTTTTCCCATCAAGGCCTCCGCTGTGTTGAGGGCAGAGAATGAAGTTTAAAAAAAAAAAAAAATCAAAGAATGGCAGGGATGTGGTCGAGGAAATAGAGTCATTCAAAACCTCAGGCATGTTTCTTTATTTACATAAAATTCTTTCCACTACTCTTCTTAAGTGAAACACACACACACACACACACACACACACACACACACCATCGTCATCATCTCTAAGTATTCAGGTCATATGAAATCAATTTGCTTTCTGTGGTTTTCAAAGGGTTCACAAACCATGAAGTTTATTTCAGCTATATTTTTCTCTATGTCCTTTTAGATACATATAAAAAGGGCCAAAATTTGGGCGAGATTTTGTTTTTCTGTTTTGATTTTTTGCCTCCAATATATAATAGTACCTTCCTGGAACTTGCCTAAGTAGATTTTAAAAGGGATAAATGTTGATCAATTTGAAACCAATTTGGTACTTGAAACTCTGCAAACTCACATGCTATTTTAAAGCAGCCTCTGGGGACTCATATACTCTGTCACCCATTTCACATCTCATCTATTATTTGAACGAGGATAAATAGTTCTCAATTTCTCCAATCCTAAGAATTTGTATGGAACCTATCTGACTAGAGGTTACAAATAAGGATTGAATTTAAAAAATCCTGGTCAATATTACAGAGAAGAGTAAAGAAGGTTTAGAATTATTGATTTAAAAGTTCAGAAAATTGTGTTATTCAAAAAAATGATATAATAAGGTATAATATGATTTTAACAGAATACAACATAACACTGTCCAAAAGATTGGCTCACACCTGCCAAAATTAAATTCTCATTTAGGAAGCATAGTTC
This sequence comes from Avahi laniger, assembly GCA_963575035.1. Classification (NCBI taxonomy): domain Eukaryota; kingdom Metazoa; phylum Chordata; class Mammalia; order Primates; family Indriidae; genus Avahi; species Avahi laniger. Next base: position 23,502 of record CAUYSK010084848.1, read on the forward strand.
TAAAAATCTGAAATGCTGCCTTTTTCAATCGACACACTAATTTTTTATCTTCCATACTATCAAAGATATATTTAATGAAAAAGGAATAGAACTCTAGTTTATTATTTTAATATACATGTCTTTTCACTAAAATCATCACATGCCTCTCGTTCTCTTTGTAAAAGGAGGCATCCAATCTACCCCTGTATCAATGTGGCAACTGAAAAATAATCCAGACCTAAAGTGAAAATAAAAAGATGATAGATTTAAACCCTAAGTAGCCCACATTTGTCTTTTTACTCTAGTTCAATGTCTCATAATACTCACCCAGTAGTTATTATGAATTAAAAATTCCCAGTTAATTTTTTTCTTTTTTGTTTTGTTTTCTTTCATTGAATTTTTTTTTTATTTCAGAATATTACAGGGTGCAAATGCTTTGGTTACATACATTGCTTTTGCACCAGGAAGTCTCAGTTTAGATGTCACTTCCTCAGAAAAGCCTTCCTTGCCCACTCAAGTTAAAGTTATGTTTTTTGACATACTTCTCACAGTTTTAATTACATAAGTATTTGCACATTTAACGTTTGTTTCCTCTACAAGACTTTAAGGACAAGCTCCATGAGGATTGCTGACGGACGCACAGCTCTGTGTATCCAGTACCTATCACAGTGACTAGCACATTGTAAACACTTAACGTATTTTAGGGAAAAATGAAACTTCTACATTCAGCTAAAGCTATTGGTGTTACTCTTGATGCCATACCAAATCCTTCATTAAAAGGATTTGTTCAGTGAAATTTGGGTTCAGTCAAAAGGCCCCACTCATGGATCCAGAAGGCTACGTGTGGCCCGAAGGCTGCGAGTTTCCCACCCCTCTAGCTTCATTCCTAAATTCCAAATTAATTTCTACCTGTATGTATATGTTTTTTTCATGTTCATCCTCCTTTTTCCATTCCTAAATTTATTTATGCCTGCATTTCCAGTTCTTTAGCTATTGCCCAAACATCACTTTCTATCTGGAGGAATTAAGTATTAATTCTTATTATAAAATTGTAACATCTACTAGGCAGTTAGCACTGTAATATTATTAACAATATATTTTCTACATGTGTCATACTTTATTTGTTTCATGGTGCTTTAATACTCATTAAGTTATTGTACTTCAAAGTCTTAACATAGATAAGTACTATTTCCATAATGTTCTTCCAAAATAAACTCATTCTAAATTGGATTTTAAACTATTACTTTAGTGAAAATAATAATTGCTTTTGAAACTGTTAAATTAAAATTTGCCCTAGAGCTACCTCTGTACTTTGAATCCCTGTGTAGCAACCTGCAACCTAACTTGTAAGTAAACTCTTGTAACTGAGTGTCAACCAATCACAGCAGCCAAATTTCAGCCAATTATAGGCTGCCTACTGGTCGGAGCATGCCCACATAAAGCAAATGCCTCATCACGCCATACGCAAACAAGGCAAATGCCGACCTGTAGCCAATCAAGCTGTTTCTGTATGTCACTTCCTTTTTCTGTCTACAAATACTTCCTGCCCACGTTACTGGGTGGAGCTCTCTGAATCTCTTTTGGTTGTGAGTGCTGCCCAATTAATGCATCATTCTTTGCTCAAATCAACTGCTAAATTTAACTTGTCTGAAGTTTTTATTTAAAAAAGAAAACTTATGCTTTTAAGGGCACTTTGTTCTTCCAAAAAGTATGGTACACCATTTGAAACGTTTCTTTCAAATACTTACTATTGTCAGGTTCTTGCTATCTTTGTAATTGCTCTTCAAGGTGGACTTCCTTGAAATAAAAATTTGATTTTAATGTTAACTTTCTTATTATTTACATGGGGAAATGCTTTAGTATCACCTAAACCATTGATTCTCAAAGTAGTATTTGAGGGTATTTTGTCAACTTTAACATAATGTGCACATTATAATGTAGCTTAGAGAGGGAAATTTAGCTTAATCAAAATCCATGATTTAACAAATATTTCTGGTTAGAATAAGGCTAAAATATATAACAGATCATACCAGACCACAGAATTATGGAAACACTACACAGGAATATCCATAAATATTGCAGACCCTTTAACATAATAACTAAATATTCCCCCTTTTCTTTTTCTTTTTTTTCAGGGATATGTGTTGCATAAACATATATTCTTAATTACTTGAAAAAATGGATAATTTTCACTACAGAAATCTAGACTAAAATCTGCTTAGTGGTTTATACCCTGGGAAGTTCTTACATCCAAGTTATGCTTGCATATTTAAGATATATTTTATGTAAATTCTTAATACAATAAATGTTCAAATAGTATTTTTATGAAGCTACTAAATTCTTGATTATGATAAGGGTCATTAATTTCTTAAGTTTTTTTTTTTATTTTTGTCTGTTTTTGTTTTGTTCTCAGTTTGTGAAGATGTGGCACCTAGTGCATACAACTACTATTACATATCAAAGTTCTTTAGCTTTTCTATGAAAAAATCGATTTATTTATTTCATTTGCAAGAACTTTCTGGATCTTGAGTTTGTGAGATTGGATGCATTATCTAAACTGCCTGTGAAAATTAAATTTTCTTGCATATATATTTGCTCAAAGTTTTGCTAAAAATCTTTCCTAATGATTTCACTAAACCAGGCGGCAGCTCTCCTCATTACACACATTTGAGTTATAGAATTCTTGATGTCAGTCAATGTCAAAACTAAAGAAAGAGAAACACATTACTGATACAGAGCCACATTTTCATATTAAACTATTTGATAGAGAACATCATGTTATATCTAACTGATGGTATTGCTCATTAATGCTTTCTCCAAACTCATCAAGCATCACGTTTGTATATATAAAAATAAAAGTTAAATATTAGTATGTTTCTTCCCCCAAAAAACTGGGAATTAGTTATCAAAACTCTCATTGCATTCTCTGGCAGCTCAGCAGAAGGGTCCTTTGTCCTAGTTCTGCCTGAGGAAAGTATTAAGTTACCTTAGCTTCATCTGTCATAAGACAAGCCTGAGTTCTCTTTTATTGTTCTTATCCTCTTGTGTCCATTTACTGCCCCAGGCTCCTATTTAAGAGGATGAGTTGGTCTCAAGCAGTGCCTCAAAGCTGAAATCCCTTTAAAGCATTAGCCCAGAAATCCCAGATTGAATTACATATAGCATTTTTTCCTTCATGCGCAGGCATTCCACAGTAGAAGAAAACAGGCACTCGTGTCTCATGCCAGCCTTCTCATGGTGTCTACCCCTTGGTATATTCACCTTGGGTCTAGTCTTCAGGGACTTACTTGGTTTCCCCAGAAATGAAAATATAACCAAAATGCCAGTTTATTAATACAAAAATGAAAACATAACTATACATGCTTGTGTTTGAATACCTATGCTACCTGTCCATCAAATTATGGTTATCAGGAAAGGAAATCTACTTGAACAAAATCAAGATTAGAAATATGTTTGCTAAGTAGATATAGGAGAGGAAAGGAGGCATGGAATATTTTGAACAGATATTGTCAGTAATTAATATAGTCAGCTGTCTACTGAGTAGAAAGGGATAGCATATTGATACCCTCTATTTTGTACACATTAAAAATACTCACCATTAACAAAAGTTTTTATGAAGAGTATAAAACATCATAATCTATTATAATTCAGCTATCTTCCATTAACATTTAAATTGGCATTTTTAATGCAATTTAAAAGAGAATATAGGCCCCATGACGCTATTTAGGAGATAAACTAGAATGAATTGTCACATTTATAATTCATCTCAAGACTTTTTAAAGTAGATTCAGACATTAAATAATTGTGACACCTAATTTACACATCATTTAATCCAATGTTTCCCAAATTTATCTTACCATCAAAATTACTAGCAGCTTTTGCTAGAAAATCAGATTCATAAGAGTCTCCTCTGGAGCTTCTGATATTGGCACATGTAGGGTGGAGATTGGAAAACTGCATATTCCTTTTAAAAAGACTCTATGTGGTTCCAATAATTAGGAAAATTTGAGAACCACTAATCTATCCCAAATTCTGTGTTTACAAGGATAAAGTGAATTCCCAGAGATGTAAAGTTCTTTGTTTGATGACTGAGATATTTTTATAAACATATATACACACACGCAGGCACATAAATGTCCTAGAAATGTGAATTATTCCACCTGATAACCAAGATAAAAGACAAAATATAAATGTATCTTAACCATGCTACCTGGAAAATAGACATTGATTTATTTATTTTATTGCTCAAAAGGAAATTTTTACTATCTTCTTTCTAGGCTCTGGAGAGTCTTTAGTTGTACTTTAGTCTTTACAAGGACAGAAAATTTTTAATTTTGATGAGCTCCCTATCCATTTCCACTGCCTCCAATCTATTCTTTCTTCTCGCTTTCCAGAGTACTCATGCTCTAGTAAAATAGTGATGCATCTCATCGTGAGCTCTCAGTGTTTAACCTCAGTGTTTCATATATGAAATATATAAAAAAAATGCTCAACATCACTAATCATCAGGGAAATACAAATCAAAACCACAATGAGATGTCACCTCACCCTAGTTAGAATGGCTATTCTCAAAAAGACCAAAGAAAACCAGTGTTAGCAAGGATGTGGAGAAAAGGGAACCCTTGTATACTGTTGGTAGGATTATAAATTAGTACAGCCATTATGGAAAATAGTATGGAGGTTCCTCAAAAAATTAAAAATAGAGCTACCATGTGATCTGGCAATCTCACTACTGGACATATATCCAAAGGAAATGAAATTAGTATGTCTGAGAGATATCTGCACTCCTATATCTACTGCAGCACTGTTCGCATCAGTCAAGATATAGAATCTACCTAAGTGTTTCACAACAAATAAGAGGTTAAAGAAAATGTGATATACACACACACACACACACACACACACACACACAATGTAATACTATCCAGCCACCAAAAAGGATGAAATCCTGTCATTTGAGACAACATGGATGACCCTGAAAGATACCACATTAGGAGAAATATGCCAGGTAATACAGCAAAGACAAATACTACACGATCTCACTCATAAGTGGAATAAAAAAGAAAGTTGATAACAAAGAAGTAGAAGATAGAACAGTAGTTACTAAAGACTGGGCAAGGGAGTGGGAGATGAGGAGAGGTTGTCAACAGGTACAAAATTACAATTATATCGGAGAAATAAGTTCTAGTGTTCTTTGCACAATAGGGTAACTACGGTTACAGTGAAGTACTACATATTACAAAGTAGCTGGAGGAGAGGCTTTTGAATGTTTTCAGCACAATAAAATGATAAATACATAAAGGTGACAGATATACTACCTAGATTAGATCATCATACAACCTACATATGGATCAAAACATCAAATCATAACCCATAAATATGGTATAATTACAATGTGTAAATTTTAGAAATAAATTCATAAATTAAAAAAAATTTCCAAAGTTTAAGAGCTTTATGCTGGACTCAAGTCTTAAGACTGGAAAAATGTTAAAAATATTTACAGATCCTCTTTCAATTTTGAAAGAATCCTAGCCACACTTTTGAAATATAAAATATATTTTATATAATATGTTCTTAGGCATGCTCTTCAGTGAGCTCTACTCTTAGGTAAAGCTTATAAAAAGGAAAGGCATATCTGTATAGAGATTTTAAAATATTTGGGAAATTACAGCTTAATCTATAAAGATAAATTTCCTATATAGTAACCTGCCTTTTTATGTGCTTTTTGATGGTTTTACAGGTTTTGGAGATATAAATGGAATATAAAATTATTTTACCTGATGTGAAACAAAATATGGAAAGCAGGTATTTTATTTGAGAAGTTAACTCAGGAAGAAAGAATGAGAGGCAGAGGAATGAGACAGAGAAGGAAGAGAAGCTGATTATAAGGATGTCTTATCAAGTTGGTTATTGCTTTTTTGGAATCTAACAGGCCTTCTAAGGAGTCCCAAGAAATAATCTAAGGATTGCCAATTCGAGAGGAGGAAAGAGCTTCATCTCTGATTGGCATGGGTGGCCCCATGGGCATAAACTCCCTCATGCTTCTAGGTTGCACCTGCATGAATATCTCACTTGCTTCAGAGAGAGGAACCATGAATTGTGGGCCAGACCAGGCCAGTGCTGTCATATCACAGCTGCACTAACTAGTCAAAGCCTGAGTTAAATGTCACTCCCCTTTTATTGTAATCCTTTGTGTGTCTCTGTCTCATTTTGGCCTCTTTAAAATACATGCTCCTTGAAAACAAAGTTCATCTTCTATTTGTGTTCATATCCCCACCAAGTGTCACAGTGTCTGGGGCACAGTAGGACCTGGGATCAATGAAAAAATGATTATATTTATATCAATAGACATGAATTAACACTTACTTTTAAAACATAAGCTTCCTTTGAACTAAGCAAAAATTTACAAAGGGAGTTATGTAACACTAAAACATTCACTTTTGCTGTTTATGTTCCATTTCTTTTGGGCAACTAATTCATTGGTTACTTTTAGTAAATCAATACTTCTGGTGATACCATAGAGGAGGGGAGAGGTGGAAAGGAGAAGAAGGAGAGAGAGAGAGAGAGAGAGAGAGAGGGAGAGAGGACTATCTCTAAAATATATAATAGTAGAGTTGTTCATATCTATCAGAATTTGAATTATCTAAAATTCAATTATAAAACATAAACTGCAATGTTTAATGCTTTTTAGGGGCTCAAAAATAACTAGAATTCATAGCAGCTTATATTAAAAGTTAAGGAGAGATTTTATAACATACGATAAAAGTTTATTTTGATTTCTTAATAAGTATTTTTGTGACCCTTGCATCTAAGAATTATAGAGTTTAATTGTGAATTTAAAAGAGAATTTATAGAATTTTATAATTATAATGAATTTATAGATACTTTTATTATTCTGTTGAGGAATCAGGTCATGAATAGATTAAGTAACATCTATAAGGTCACTAAATCCCTTGGTGGAAACTTTAAACTTTAGAACCCAGGCATTCTAACTCCTGTCTTGATGTTATTTCCACTTTATTATGAAGTTTCCAAGAAAAGTTGAAAAGTTACATTTGCTTCAGACACAGAGCACCAAATATCAAACTCATCATAATAGCCTAAGTAACACGTATCCAGCTAAAAAAATTAAGAAAACTTCATACTAAAAGTATCTCAAAACAATTGAATATAACTAATAAGAAAACCTCTCACAAAGACAATCCCCCCAAAAATAAAAAAATTGAAATATATACTATGTAAACATGATAGAATATAAACTATTTTTAATCTAATGCCGTAAATTGAAGAAATTGACATTATTCTCTTTTTTCATCACAATCTTGTTTTTCATCACATTACTCTATGTTTCATACTAAACATAAAATCAATTTTTCATCTTAACAGACACTGGAAATACAAAGAATCATGATGGAAATCAGTAAGGAAGTATATTTGTTTCCAACTACATTTTTTAAAAAGTTTTTTAAAAAAATTCAATTTTTAAATTAAACCATCTTACTGAAACTAATTCTTCCTCACCACCAGCACTGGGCTCTGTGAGGAAAAATTATTAATAGAAACATCTTAAAGACGACAAAAGGTGAAGACATTATTTACTAGAAGTATAGGGGCACAAGCTGGCTGCCTGAACCATCTGGTTCTTTCTCTAGGACACTGAAAGAACAAGAGGAAAGAGGGTGGGGTCACATATTTATTGACTTGGGCACTGTCACTACTATATTCACTGAAAGTCATCTACAGGCTTGTGTATGTGCTTTTAGTTCTAGCTGATACCCTGAAAACTATATGAAATTGTTCCCTATTATTAGGTAAATATAATTTAAGCACAAATATTAAACTGATAGTTTATATGAAATACTTATATCCATAACAGAACATTTCAGCTGACTGTTGCCTGAATAAACATCCCGCTTTACCCTCCACAAAAAGGCACACGATCATGTCACTTTGCCCTGGTTTGAGTCCAAGAGAACTGTTGTTTTAAAGGTAATTTAGGGTAGTAATTAAAATCTGAACCCTGGACTCACACTGAAAATCTTAACAACTTGGTTCTATTACCCATTTTTTTTTTATTATTTTTATTATATTTTATTTTTAGAATTCATACATGGTATGTAATCATTGTTTTTTAAATTTTTATTTTGACCTAATTTTAGACTGATAGAAAGATTTAAAAATAACACAAAGTGTCCCCTCATGTCCCTCACCGTACTTACCCTAATAGTATTTTTATAGAACAATTCTCATTTTCTCCATAAAAGAGTAAAACTCTTAGAGTTTCGGGAAGAATATAAAAAGATAAGGTACAAAAAATAACATCTGGCATGCAGAAAATATTAAACAAATATTAACCATGGTTAATTATTTTAAGTCTACATGAAAAGCTTCGGTATAAATAGAGGCTGGAAAGAAAAACAGAAAGTGAAGCTCCAGGATCTGACTTTGGGCTTCTATGATTAACCAGGGTTATGTCCGGAACTTAATGCAAACGTGTCTCAGGCCAGGTTTCATGTAAAACTGATTTAAGATGGGGATTTGGGTACAGAACATTTATTGGGTACCACCCTGGGAACCAACACCCGTGAGGGAGTAAAAGAAGCCGAACTGGATGGAGGGAGAAGTTGAGCTATGATGCAGTCACACCAAAGGCCTCAGCCAGTCGTACCGCAATCCTGAGGGAGGTCTGGGGTGACTGATGTACAGCAGGATCCACAACCAATTACGCGTGGGAAACTTTGTGTGGGCAGAGCTAATTCATGGCCAGTGAATCAAAAGTACACAATTTTTTTTGTTAGGCAACAGAAATTAAAGAGACCAAATAAAAGATACCTATTATCCCTCAAAGTTTTGAAAGCATTTGTCTTATACTATATTTTCTTCCTTCTCCTCCTTTCCTTTTCCCCTTTTTAGGGCCTCCACTGCAATATTTAAAAGAAGCAGGGAGAGGAATCATTGTTGCATTCTTCACAATCTTGTGTAGAAAGTATTAAGTCCTTCACCACTAAGTATGACATTAGCTATAGATTTTTTGTAAACACGTGTTAACAGTTTGAAATAGTCCTTGCTATTCTTAATTCGCTAAAAGTCTTTATTATAAAAGTCTGTTGCATTTTATAAATTCCTTTTTTGTATCTATTGAGATGATCACGTGATTTTTCTCCTGTTTTCTATTAACATGGTAGATTTTCATTTGTTGGATCCAATTTGCATTACTGAGATAAACCCCATTTGACTATAATAAATTATCACATATATTGTACTAGATACAATTTGTTAATATTACATTAAGAATGTTGCACCCAAGTTCATAATGGACATCAGTCTGCCATTTTTGCATTGCGGCATTTCTGTTTGGTTCAGTTATGAGGATAACCCACATAAAACACCTACCTCCGCCATCAGTAGTGATCTGACCAAGGAAGACACTGAGAGGTATAGAGGAAAATGTCATTACCTGTGGCAGCCAAGATAGAGATGCCAAGAAAAAAGCAAGGATAAATTTTCAAATATAATCAAACGAAAGATCAGAAAGTCAGCGGACAGAAAACACAGGAGAAGGAAGCACATCTTGGAGGACAAAACGAGTTGTAGTTAAATGCTGTATTTGATAATGAAAAATAAAGTCCTTTCCTAAGACAGAGAGCCTGGCTGCTCTCTAGCTTCTTTGACACTTCTTAGTCGGTTTTGATTGCTTTAGAATGTATTATAATTTACAGTCAGGGACACTGGGTGAAGGTTGGCTTTGCATGAATTGAAGCAATTATAGAACTACTAGAAGGGTAAACATACTAATGATACTATAGTCACACTAATAATACATGCTAATGATAATCATGGTAATCATGCTAATGATAGAAAGTATATTAACATATATGTATTTGCAGATATGCATGTGTGAACAGAACTGTGAATTTAGAGATACAAAAGGATAGAAATTATCTATACCTGATAAAGATATGCTTATATATAATAACATACAACAGTATAAATACAAGTTTTAGGTATATCACAGAATTCTCCAATAGATTATAAGCTTGAGATTATGTGAACTGATATCTATTTTTATCACTTTCAGGACTTTTCTTCATCTTCATTCTCTAATCCCATCCTCCTGGAAACTGATTCAAGAATCAGTAAATATCCTCAACCTTGCCCATTTCAGAACTGCATTAATTCATATTTTTTTTTCCGATTTGCAGAAGGCTTTATACCATAAAATATAAAACACATCTTCCATGAAAATACAAAAAGGTCCTAATAAGTTTTAAGTAAAATAAAGTTCAAAATGGTAACAACAAAATATTGTGTTTCCAACACAAATAGTGACACAATAAAGTAAGCTAGAATGTGTTTTTGGGTAAAAAAAAAAATTACTTAGAAGATAGAATCTTGAATTTCATTCCAAGAAACTAGTTTTCAAAAGTTTATAATCAGATTTCAGTTTGGCAAAAGTTGATAAATGTTGTTTGAAAATAATTTCAGAAAATAGCCCCTAAAGCAGTTCCAAATGGCAGTCCTGATATAAGGACGGGCAATTTTGTTAAGACCAGGAACACTGAGTTTCTTTTCAGACCTTGAAATTCTGGGAGGCACTCAAATAATAATCACCTAGAATCTTTTATTTTACTAGAAATATTTTTACTAAAAATGTTACTATAGAAACTTGGATATGAACTAAAATTATCAATCTTGCACTTTTAAGAAAGAAGGATGCATCGTGTCTCTAATCTATAGTGAGTTGATGTGTTCCATGAACAATTCCGGGATGAGGCTGCACTCAGAGCATAAATTGGTACAGATCACTTTGCTATCACAGATAGCGACATCAATATTTTCTGCCGAATGAGAAAAAGTTCGAAGGCATAAATCAAGATAAAGCAATCATCTGACAAAGAATTACAAAAAGGCCCCATACCTTTTTCTTAGTGAACACTATGTGACACATCGATTTTCTACTGAAGATAAAAGCCAAAATCCTGTGTCATCAATATAAGCAAGCACAACTATTTGGTTCAAAACAAGTTCAGATCAGCAGAGACAAACACATTCAAGAGATATTTCATGGACTTAATTCCTAGAGAGTGAACAATACATCAGAGAGGAATAAACTCCTGCTTTTGGTTTGTCTACCTAGACACAGAGATACTGCCTGATTAAGAAGATTCCTATCAGGTGTACTATTTGAAAGCATAGGTTTTTGGGTTTTTTTCTTTTGTTTTTTTTTACATTTGCCAGTTTATTATAAAGGATACGAATGAACAATCAGATGAAGACATGTATAGGGCAAGGTAAGAGGAAGGGGCGTGGAACGCCCATACACTCTCTGGCTGCACAAGCCCCGCCACACACACCACCATGTGCTCAGCAAGCCGGGAGCTCACCAAATCTTGTTGTTGAATTTTTATAGAGCTTGATCTTTAGCTGTCCCCTCTCCTTCCCAGAGATTGGTGAATTGGGCTGAAAATTATAAATCCCTAATCTTCTAATCACCTGGTCTTTCTGGTGACTGGCCCTATCCCGAGGCTCTCTAGGGGTTCCACCCTACGTAATCAGTAGCATAAATTTAGTTTCTAACAAAATAATTCATACCTGATGTTCTAAGTCAATTTTCTTCATAACACACCTTCCTACAAGTGTATTTAAACACTTCCTTGTAAAGTGGAAGCTAGCAGGGTAGCTGTTAGCATGTCCTACAACTTTCATGCAAATTCCAAAATGGCAGATGAATCCCACAGTTGGGATTTCAATCCCATTCAGAATACTTGGCTGGATAGCCTCGCATGGTAAGATCTATAAAATCAGACATGGCAGCCCTGGACACAAGGTCTATATTTCGCACTCCAGTCTGGTCAGAAAGCGGGGTGAAGGAACTTGGCAGTATGTATGAGCAGAGAGGGCCCAGATGGCTGGTGCATGGGATACCAGTGAAAGGAAGGAAGGAAGGAAAGGAGAAAGGGAGGAAGGAAGATGATAGTTACATCAAGTCTCAAAATAAGCTGTAGACTGGGAAGGGTTAAGAAAAACAGGAATTAAAGCATTCACATTCACACTTAGTATTTTTCTTACACTTTTTGCCAATCAATTAGTAATTCTGAAAGTTCATTCCCTAAAACCCAATTTTTCTTTTTCGTTCTCTGTCCTATCTCCTCCCCTGCCTCTTCCTGTTTCCCTTCATTTCTTTTCAATATGGATTATATAAATACTTGGATACTACTGCAAGTGTATGTTAATTTTCAAGATTTTCTTGTATGTTTCTAATTAAGATGACCCATATAGTAATAATATTCTATTGTAATTTCAGAGGGTCTAAAATATTAGATACCATTTAGTATTGTGGAAATCATAACAAACCTGATAGGATTTAAATAATGGATTTATCAAAAAAACCATTCTTGTTTAGTGGCCAAGTTTTTAATGAGCTCTGTCTCTCCCCTTCCCTCATCATGGGATCTTCACACCAGAAACCAAGCTTTGCATCAGTGTTTGTTGAAGAAGTGACGTAATAAGTCATGGCTATATTTTGAATTCAGTTCAAGACGGCAGATGAGAAAACTAAGGTTACAAAACAAGATTTAGTATGCTGTTCAGTATGCAACAAATCTGAGCATTGCTCCCACAGATTCATGGCAGAAGATTCCTTCCAAAACCTTTTGATGCAAATTCTAGCAAACCATACACACTTGAAAGAAAAATGTTAGACAAAACTGTGGATATAATTTATACTTTCAGCATTTACGTATATAACTTTAGGGAAAGTGGGATCAACTAAAAACTATTAAATATAGTCCTACTTTATTTACAATATAACTTCAGAAATATTTTATTCCTGGGAGTACTGAAAAATGGTATGCCCTTTGGGATTTAAAGGTACATCCCACAATTGAAAAAATAATTTATGATTATGAACTAAATTTTTTTAAATTATGCTCTCTTTCACCATAAAAATCATCTGAGGGGAAAAAATATTACAATACTACATATTATATATTCCAGTAAGGTAAAATTCACCATATCTGATATCCAGACACAAATTAGCAGGGATGGAAAAAAAGAAAAAAAAATTGGTAAGAAAATATGGCCTGTAACAAGGAGAAAAATTATTCGATCAGAACTGATCCAGAACAAGTACGGATATCAGAATTATCAGTTAAGGAGATTAAAACACATTAAAACAGTATTCTATGTGTTCTAAAATAGAGATATGGAAGAGATAATAAAGGCTCACATCAAACTTTAGGGAAAATTTACAATGTATGAGATGGAAAAATGTACTGAAGGAAATTAATAGCACCCTACACGTTGAAGAAGATAAAAATCACTCAAAATACAGACAGAAAAGAAAATTGAAAAAAACTAAACAAAGCAACAGTAAACAGTAAATACCAACCAGCTTAATTTATGTGTAGTCTAAGTTCCCAAAGGGAGGAGAGGTGACGGGGAAAATCTTTTGGGACTTTGAGTTAGGCAAAGCTTTTTTTGATATGACCCGAAAGCATGATTTATAAAATAATATATTGATAAGATGAACTTCATCAAAATGAAAAAAGCATCTGCTCTTCAAAAGAATTTATTAAGAGAATGAGAAGACAAGCTGCAGACTGGGAGAAAATATTTGCAATTCATATATCTGATAGAGGACTTGCATCTAGAACATATTTAAAAATGCTCAAAATTCAATAATTGAACAATTTAAGAATTGGGTAGAAGAATGGAACTGATATTTCAGGGTAGACAATTGTTTGGTAAATAAGTACATGAAAATATGTTCAACATGATTAGTGCCAATGCAAATTAAAACCACAATGAAATGCCAGTGTGTAGTTTAAAATAGCTATAATTAAGAAAGAGCATTAATAATAAGTACTGGCTTGGATGTGGCAGAGCTAGAACTCTCATATATTGTTGATGGGAATGAAAAATTTTAACCTTTGAAAAACAGTTTAAGAGTCTCTTAAAAAGTTAAACATACTTCTATTTCTACCATATGATTCATCCATTCCACTCCTAGATAGCTCCCCAAGAGAAATAAAAGCAGATGTTTGTGTAAACATATATATGCAAATGTTCATAATTGACTTATTTATAATAAATACCTGTGGATGAGCCATTATTAAATAAAAGTCAACAGATCTCTTTTCATTTCATTTCATATAAATACATGCACCTTACCACTGTGGCTGACAAGAAAGATACCACGCTACACGTGGTGGATTAGTTATCATGCTTTTAGTTTATGTCTATCTGAAAAAATCACCAATCCCAATTGTTCTTCACTGAGTCATGTACAATGAACTCCTGTGATTTTTAGAAACTTTCAAAAGGTGGCCTGGAGCTAAGTTCTTGGCTGCAAAACTGTTAGTTAAATTTCACATTTAGATAGAGACAGTGTTTTAAACTTGAGTAACTGAAAGAAATTTAGTACATGCAAAGAGAAAAATAAAAAGTTTAATCAGGGACAGGTAAGAAGTTTCTTCCAGTACATTATATGTAGATCTACTTGACTAAAGGATGAAAGAACACGTATTCAGTGCCTATATGTTATATATACATGTTATAGGCTGTATGATATACTGAAAGGAAAATGAATGGAAATTAATTAGAAACTGTGGGCTCTAGTCCAAATCCCAGTTCTGTGGCTCACAAGCTATTTGTGCAGTGATAAACAACCTCTGAGCTTTATTCTTTGTATCCACAAAATTGACAAAAAGAATCTGACTTACCAAATTCAGGAAATTGCCAAAAGAATCAAGTAGATAATATATGTAAAATATATTTACACTTTATAAAACCAAAACAATCACACATGCATTTGAACCTGCTGTACTAAGTTTGTCTTTTAGCAGGAGACAGGCGAAATTTAGTGTAAAGAATATTCTACCAGGAGGAAGGAGACCTATAATCAAACTCTAGCTTTTTCTCAGAGAAGCTGTATGATTTTTCAATAAAGCTTGGATTTTAGTTGCTTACCTATAAGATGTTAAAAGTCACATGAAATATTCAAAATCACAGATTTAAGAGTCTGTGCTTTTTGCAAAATATGAGAGATTGTGAAAAACTCTTTCTTCTCCCTTAGAGTTAATTCAGCAGAACAATTTACTTGAAATCAGAGGGATCTGCAGCTGT
Source organism: Avahi laniger (assembly GCA_963575035.1). Classification (NCBI taxonomy): domain Eukaryota; kingdom Metazoa; phylum Chordata; class Mammalia; order Primates; family Indriidae; genus Avahi; species Avahi laniger. The sequence continues at coordinate 38,607 of CAUYSK010084848.1, forward strand.
GTCCAATGCCATGTGTTTATCTTTAGAGATTCTAATGGCATATTATTGGGAGTAGTCAACAAGGAAATAACTTGAAGAGTTTTGGAACACCCTTAATTAAATGAAAAATGTGTGTCAACTTTGATCACATTCCACTTGCTTTTAATTCAAGAATATAATGATCTCTCATATTCCTTAGTAATTCTGATGCATTTCAAATACACATTATAAACCTGTTATCCATACCTGAAAAGGCTGCCCGCTGGAAATGTTGAGATGTTTCCTTATCCATCTGTTGCCTTGATTCCCAAATATCTGCCACAGCAGCTGTCCCCTTGTGTTGCTCCAGATCCGCTGGTAGATAGCCAGCCTATAGATGTGCTTCCCGAACATGTGGTAATAGAAGCGGAAGGTGCAGACCTTTGTATCAGTGGTATTAAAGATAGGGCTGAGTAATGCAGCACTGTCTTGAAAAACCTGTGGCTCTGAAGATTCTATGTAGAGATAGTGTCCTTTGGCTGTGCCCAAAGTATTATCCTTCATTGGCCCTGTATTAAGTGTTGAAGTTGGCCCCTGATTCCTGGTCCAATCAAAATCGTCTTCCGTATCTTGTTCCCAGTTACAAATTCCATTTTCAAAGTTACACTGTAGTTCCGGTGCTGAAATTCACATTAAATAATAGCAAAAAATAAATAAAACCATATGATATCTGTTAATGTTTAAAGAATGCGAGTTGATACTTCACTTTTGCCAAAGCAAGCCCTTTTAATTTTAAAATGCAATCTTAAAGTCTTAAAAAGAATAAATTCTGGTTAACACATCAAGTTATAATATTTTACAGACTAAAGACAGCATTGCTTTGGCCATTTTTCCAGATCTTTTTTATACCCATTCCTCCTCCATTTCCATTACCATAATTCCAAGGCAAATGATCATGACGCTAAGCTTGGCTGACTGTAACAAACTTCTAGCTCAGTAGATCGTAAGCTCACCTGGATGTTCCAATTGCCAGGAAACATTAAAAAACAAACAAACAAAAAGCTACCAAAACCCAGAGTTCACCCCCACCTCCGGAGGTGTTGAGTTAATTGGTCCACGTGTTAAAGCTGTGCACCAGCGTTTTTTATAAGCTCCCTGGGTGATTCGAACAGGTGGAGCTGAGAACAATCATAGTTTAATGGGTCGCAATATGTCAGCATCACCTGGAGCTCATTACAAAATTGCTTACTCCTTGGTAAAATCCCGAAACTAATACTAGTTTATTAGATACCACATTTTTTAACAAGCATCTGAGATAATCCTGATGTAGATATTTTCCAGCCTTCACTCTGAGAAACTCTTCTCATAGGTTCCATCTGGCCCCACTTCCAAACGCGCTCATACACCAGTGCCTGATGACAATCCTTCAGTGACAGTATTACCATTTCTTTCTCTAGTCAAATTCTTTAACACATGCTCATTTAATCTAAATGTAAATCTAAACTCCTCTGTCTTTCAAACTCCACTTTCCCCAAATTAAAATGACTTCCTGTTCATCCCTACCTACCCTTCCCCCTAGCCTGCACCATCTTCCCCAGGTACCCTGAACATCTTGCCCCTTCTTCCACCTGTTTACACCTAATACTACCTATGCACCTGGCCAAATCTCTGCTGTGTCTCAGTTGTGGGCTTTTCTTCTCACTGGATTGTAGCTCCTCCGAGCCAGAGCTTTTAAACTTCTAACTTCCTTCAGTCACTAGAACAATTTAAAGACTTATAAAGACTAGACTACAGCAGTCCGACCTTAACCGATGTTTTCCTTTCGGTAGTTTCATTCACCCGCGGTCAACCATGGTCAGAAAATATTAAATGAAGAATTCCAAAAATAAGCAATTCATATGTTTTGAATTGTCTTTTGTTCTGAGCAGCCTGATGAAATCTCACACCATCACAAATAGTAGCCTCAGTTACCAGATCAGCTACCTCGGATCACGGTGCTTGTATTCAAGTCACCTTCATTTTACTGAATAATGGCCCCAAAGTATAAGGATAGAGATGCTGCTCTGTTGTTATAATTGTTCCATTTTATTATTAGTTATTAGTTATTGCTGCTAATCTCTTACTGTGCCTATTTTATGAATTAAACTTTATCACAGGTATAGGAGAAAACATAGCATCTATAGGGTTCTGTACTATCCATGATTTCAAGCACTATCCGTGATTTCAGGCATCTACTGGGAGTGTTGGAATGTATCCCCTGTGGATAAGGGGGGATTACTGTAGTCCCTTATCAATTGAATAGTCTGTCTAAATTTTTAGGGTAATAATAGAAACATGTTTATTTTCTAAGATGTGATGATATGTTGACACCAAGTATTTGCTTTAGAATAAATGAGATAAAATATACATTTGATGATATTTGGGCAGAGAGGACAGGATTTAGAATTAATGGGTAATTCCACATTTTAGCTTCATTTACATAAGCATTTTTTTAAAAAATGTCAGCTGTCTTTTAACTTTTCACCTTAGCAATGGCACTTGGTGCCAAAGATGAAAAAATACTCTGAAACAATAAACACAAGCGTATGTGAATAAATGCAGTCAGGCGAGAACTCATCATCTGTCTCTCAAAACCGCAGAACAGAAGCTGAGACCCAGCGAAGGGAACCGAGTGAGTAAATGTCAAATGGGAGATGAGCTTCCTTTTCATATTTTCTCACTTGTGACTAATCAAGCCCAGCTGTGATGTGAACTGGGGACGCACAGTGCACCCTCCTGGTGTCAGTTTTTGGCTGTGGAGCAAAGAATGCCAAGTTGCTGAGGTTTTGACACAAAAGTGAAGCTAAAGCTAACGTATTTTATATTGGCTGTCTTGGTGCTGACAGCACACACAAGCTTCACTTCAAAAGGGAATATGTCTAGCTCCGCCTCCACCCTTCAGTAAAAGACCACGTCCCTAAACATAATTCAGAAAATACAACATGAATTTCTGGATGTCTAATACACACTATGTAATAAAGTAATATGCCTCACCTATCATATACCATGTAATAAAGTAATATGCCTCAATGGAAAGCTGTGAGAGAAGTCGACACTCTAACAACACTACTGTTTCCTATCACTGATACATAATCACAAGATATATTTTGATATTATAGTCATATTCCCATAATCCCATTCTACTAAGTTAACATTGGGAAGTTTGACGGGCAATTTGCTTATTTTTAGCAGCAGATCAAGATTTTTTAATGAGCTGGATTTAGAGAGCTTGAAAAAAATAGAAAGGTTTTCTAAATTTGCAAAAATAAATTAGCCTTAGGACAAGTTACACTTCTTATGATAGTCATTTTCAAAATCACCAGTTTTAATTATAGCCACTCAAATATTAGTTGTGTAAATTTCATGAGGTGCATGGTAATTCTGAGTTTAATATGCCTTTGATAATATGTGTATCAAAGATTACCTACATGCAAAACTCTCTACAGTGATTTATGTGGAAATTTCTTAATGTTTCCTAAGCATTCTATGGTTCTACTTTGGCTTATAATTAGCTTACCAATGTAATGAACACAAATCTAATAAATAAGATAAATTATTTATGAAATAAATGTATTATTCAAATATGTTGAATTTTAAGAATCATTGCTATTTCTGGACAAAGAATCAGAGTGCAAGAAAGATGTAAACTATTTTTGTTCCCTGACAGATTTTTGTAATAAAAATGAAAACTATTCACTTCTGATTCATTTTCAGAAGTAAGCACAGTAGGCACCAGTAAAGCTTGGTTCATTAAATTATAAGACCTACACAATCATCAGATATCACAAACATTTTGGTAATTTAAACTGAAGCCCAGGACTTATCTTTGACTCCTCACTCTGCTCCTTAGAGCTAAAAGATTATCAATCATCCCTCTAAACATTCCTCCAAATCCTAGTCCCTCATCTGCATGCCTGTCTCTGGGATTCACTGCCAACTGCTCTCCTGTGAACCACTGCAATAGCCTCCTCTTGGACCTCCTAAATCTGCTCTCCTCTCATCCATTCATTATGCTGTATCATAGTGACATTTTTAAACATGCCAATTTTGTTATATTACTTTCTTTCTTAAAAACTTTCATAGGAAGAGAAATTTCTTCAGCGTGGACTACAAAATTCTAGGAATCTGGCCTCCCCAACATCTTCATCCTAATGTTGTGCCTCTTCTCCCTCCATCTCCTCACTCCAGCCACACCAGGTCATCTTCATCTGCCTTGCAGTCACACGTCAAGGCTTTTAAATCTACACTTTGACATTGTTATTTTTCAGATCTCAGTTAAGTCATCATCTCCAGAAAGTCCGATGCCATTATGAGGTAAAGTCACCGCACCTCCTCTTTGTAGCTCCTGTCAAAGCTACCCTTTTATGTCTCTTTATTAAATATTTGGATGTCCATCTGTTTAATTAGACTGTAAGCTCCATGAGGGCCAAGACTCTGTGTAGATGTGTTTATCACTGTATCCCTAGTATCTAGTTAAAAAAATCCACTTACTAAATATTGACCGACTGATTAATTAACGAACCACACATAACATTGATGAACTTTGGAACTATGCTTAGTGGCATTGGATTGATTGGCTAGACAACAGTGAACTAATCAAGGTCACCACTCTCAAAATGAGTAAGAGAGGCCAAAAAAAAAAAAAAAAACCCACAAACTTACCACAGTCGACCTCATCAGTACGATCTCCACAATCATCCACCAGATCACACAACTGAAGCTTTCTTATGCAAGCCTTGGTGTGTACACACCAGAAATGATCCAGTCCTTCACAGCTCTCAGCAGGAAGGGGGAGAGTACAATTTTCAAATCTGATGTCATCAATAGCTGAGACTCCATTATAAATGCCAAGACTGACTTTATCCAGTGACAAATGGAAGGGCTGAGAAAGGCGCCCTAACTGAATGATTGCCTCTGACCATTGGTTGCCCTGGTTATACAACACTCTCCAAAGTACTGTGGAGTCGTTTGATTCTTCCATATGTAGCTGCAGCTCAGCTGCTCCAACTGACAGCCCATAGTTATAAAACCTGAAAAAGAGCAAACACGAGAAATGGAAATGATTTATGGGTTAGACTAAATATTTAACCTCTACACTTTTCTACTTGGTCAACAGTCAATTAATAATGAGTTATCATAATGGATACGTTTCTTTCCTGTGGGAATTGTAGTGGCCTGTTTGCAAAAGCTTATCTACTGAGGTGCACATCTGTGGCTCTCATAACCCTGGGAACTTTTCTCAAGGACCTCAGCAGAGAACAGAGGAAGCAGTCTTAATTAAATTATAATCCACTGAGGGAGGGAAAGAGTCCCTTTCCTCTTAAGAAATGAAACAACAAATACTCATAACATGCTCCTAAGTAAAGTGCAAATTGGATGAGTTTAATGCAATAGTTATTTATAAAGTAAAACCGGGTAACCCATAAGAACTACTAAGTGCAAGAGTATGTCTGCAACCATGGGGCCACTAGGGTGATTGATTTTTGTCTTTAATATTTACCAGAAGGAAAGTGTGCAGTCAGGTCCTGTCTGGCTGAAAGTTGGGCTCTGGAGCTTAGCAATTTGCAACAAGCTGCTGCTGTTCTTCAGAATGAACATAAAATGCCCTATTGAGAAACAAAAACAAATCATTAGTTAACCTACAGGATTCTAAAATGAGACATCTGTCTCTTAACCCTATATTAAGTTCCATGTCCAACTAAAATTAAAACCATATAACAATAAAAAATCAATAAAGTGATTGTCAAATTTACTTTCATAAATATTAAACTATTATCTATGTCTAGGTCTAACAGATACCAAAAGAATTGATGATTTCAATTAATTCAACCAAAACTATATCTATACTTCATCTATACCACCCATAAAGAATCACTCCATGCAGACACCATAACTTGACAATATTTACACTTGGCAACATTCAACTGTCCTACTGTTTGTTGTAACATAGAACTGTAATGGCTTCTCTTTCCCTTCTCAGGCATAACTGAACAGAAAATGGAAGTCGTTAGAGAGAACCCTTGCTTGCTTCTTACCTTGAGTTGTATTGTGAGTATGATCCCGAGGTGGAGCCCGATGCTCTAAGTCACTAGAGAGGTCACTTGGGGAGCTCCATATCCAGTCAAAATGGTCACCACTAATTGCTTCAAACCAACCACAGCTGTTTGCTTCAAAATCACATTTGGAATCTGAAGAACAAAAACGTAGCACTTATGTCAGCTCCCCACAGTGTTCTCACACCTTAAAAAGGTACAGCTCGAATGGGAATCCCTTATCATGTTTCTCTATCTATGTTAAGGTACACATTTGAGAAGAAAAAAAAAGAACCTTTCTCATCTGAAAAAAATGGAGTTGTGCTTTTTATGCTGGAAATTGAGAAGACAGAATTTTCCAAATATTCTTTCTAAGAAACAGCATTATTCATCCCTGTTGTTCATAAAATTGCCAAGTTTGCCTATTTCATTCTGATGCCCATGTTAGTTTCTCTGTTATGATTACATCACTGGCAAAGTTTAATTGTTCTTATAGAGCATTTTATACCAAATCATGAAAAATCAGCTACTTCTAAAAAATTTAATATTTGAAGAATGCTAGACCCATCTTATTTAATATAATGGGTGCCCCTGATTTTTATAGAGATTAATATTTCACAAAGCATTGTATGCATTTCCTAATTTATGCTGGGAGGAATAATTTGATCCATTTCTCATATAAATATTCACAGAAAGCAGTTAACTGCCATGAAGACATTCTGGAAGATGAAGAGAAGAAAAGAGGAAGAAGAGAAAAGGAAAGAAAAATAAGTTATAATAGTAGTAGTGTAATATTATAGCTAATGGTTACTGAACACCTTATGTAATAGACCCTGTGTGGAATGCCTTCTATAGATCTAACAGTCACAACAGCCCTTTGGGAAAGGTATTATACTGCTGTTATTATTATTTTACAAAGGAAGAAATGGAGGTTTACAGAAGTTATTAATTTAACTGAGGTCATACAGTTAGTACATTGTAGAATGGGATTAGAATCAAAATATTGTGACTTTGAAGCTAATATTCTTTCTGCAACTATGGATAATAACTCTTAACTATCATTAGATTAGGAAAAGGATAAACCAAAACACATAATCTGAATTTGCTTAGAGTGGACAGTCACCTGTTACTACATATACCACTGAAAAATGAAGTATATTTCCACTGATGATGATGGACTTCTTGGACATTGGGTATTTTTTTATTCAAGAATATAGTAATAAACTGTACATATATTGCCTTTTAAAAGAAATTAGGAAGTAAGTAATGAGTTTAAAGGATAAAAGTATAAAGTAAATTACTAAATGAGATTATAAAATTTAAAAATTATAAGGGCATTTTAACCTAATCTAATGCTAAAATTATCATTTAACCTAATGATAATTCACTTTTGAAAATGTTACTTCTACACAAAGAGGAATGTGAGGTGAGTAATAATGTCACAATATTATCTTCTAATCTTTTTATAGTTTCTATAAAATATCTAATTTAAAAAATATATTTGCTTTCTATCAAATTTCCTGGCCCAAATTTGGCCAGCAGAGTACTTCTGAATGTTATCAAAAGTCAGCAGGAAAACGAATCATTCTCATGGATAAGTAGAATTAACATTGTTAAAATGTTCATACCGCCCAAAATGATTTACAGATTCAATGCAATCCCCATTAAACACCAATGTTTGGGCTTAAAGCTCCCAAAAAAAAGCCAAAAAAAAAAAATAAGGCACTAATACTTCTAATTTATAATTTTAGGAGTGAGGAACAATGATCTTACCAAAAAGTAATATCCCAGCTGAATCTAAAGTAATAACATAGAAAAAAATCCACTCTCTCCATAGTCACCATTAATAATATAACTTATTGAAATATAATCTTACATAATCATAGAAAAAGACTTTCTTATTAAGTACCTAGATTTTATTCTCAATAGAATTTTCAACTGAGAAATAAGAATCACTTATTTTCTATCCTATCCTGAATTTCCCCAATTTAACAACATAATTATCTGCAGCAAATATTGATCAAAAAAATCATGGGTTATTTATCAGATTTTACTTGTCTATAGAAATATTTTTCATTTTCATTTTCATTCAGTGATCAACGACTTCCATCAATAAGAATTAATAGATTTTTTCTCCACTTCTTGGTTTTATGTCACAGAAATGATGAGCTTCCCAGAAACAACTTCCCATTAGAGTCTTCTGCAATTACATCTGCGTAGGTAGGTTTTTCTAACTAATACATAGTGTGTAGATTTTAACATGAAGGGCAATGAGAAGAAGGGAATGAGAATCTAGTTTACCAAGAAAAAATAACTAGAGTCATTTTTCTAAAGGGACTTATTTACCGATATATATTTAATAAAAAAGGAAGATGCTTAATAATTAGCAAATTTAGGTATATTTTGAGACATTTTCCCTTGTATTCCGGCCTATAAAAACACATAAGATAGAACATAAAAAAATAGCAAGTTATTTTCCCAGATATTATTAAAATTAAAAAGTAATTTGTGGTTATACAGAGAAATGCATTATAGAAAGCTTTTAATTTTATAATTAAGTTTAGATATCTCCATTGTCACCAAAAGACTTTCTCAAAAACATTTTTCAGAAAAAATGCAGAAAAAAACATGGCCGTAATTCAGACTGACACACACACACACACAAACAAACACACACACAAATATACACACGTTCTCAAAAAATGTAGAGCAACACAGCTATGGGAAATTCCAGCTTTCTCCCAATGCATTTATGTGATGAAAGAGGATGTATGTCTCAATGCAGAATAAAATAATTATTATTGGCTCAGTAATGAATAAATAAAAATACATGTCAATGGCTTCTAAAGTATCAACACACATAAAATGACTCAGGCTCCATTCTATATCTCAGCTGTGGAAATGCCAGTGTTTAATGCACACATTTCTGCATTTAGCAGACATAGTGGTTTGGGAAAAAATACACAGCCAGCATCTGAGTTTAAACAAATAAATCAGAAAAATAACAAACCACTCCTTTTTACTGTGCTGTTCAACCTGCCTTTGCTATGGCTTTATTGAATTCAACTATTAAGTAGAGATTTATGTGGTTTTCCCCATAAGCATAGAGAAAAGTAGGAAATTTTTTAGACTTTAAAAAAAGTATATGTATTTCAGACTAAACACATTTTAGACAGAAACAAATTATAGTGCTCAGAAAATGTTGCTTAGAAATATTAAAATATATTTACAACTTAAACAACCATTTAAGTAAATTTTGGCTTTTTTGCCTACACTACATAGCATAGACTAGACCAAAATAATTTACATATGTCCTAGTCAACCAATGTGGATGTGAGAAAATGTACCACTGATGTTATTTGACACGTGAAATCTTCATTTTCCAGGATATAAGTTATTTTCTGGAACTAAAGAATCACTATGTGAAGTAGTATTATCTATTTCAGTCTTTGTAAAAACTAAATATTTGTTTACAAAAATAGAAACACATATATTATCTTTATAACCATGAAAAGTAATAACAAATTTCAAAATGGGTTTTAAGCACGGTGAAAATGCCATCCTTCTACTTTGTTGGTATGACTGTTATTAGCGATAACACTTTGGGGAAAAATTGGGCCAAATGCACTGTCATTTAACAACAATTTAAACCATGATTTTCACTAAAAAAACCTCTGAATTGTTCAAAATGACAATTTTGATCTAAGAAAGATAAAGAGGAGTCCTCAAAAAGGAGGAGGTGGCATTTTTATTGGTCTATACGTCAAATAACCTGTTCAGTGGAAAAGGACTTTGGAGAACACTGGAATTATTTGAAGGCACCTGGGCACTGACGCTGCTCTCTGCCGCCCACTCCCAATCTGCCTCCTGTTAGGATTTGTCCTACTAATGCAAAGTTTGGCTTGAGAGCGAAGATGTGCAGATATTTTGAACATTCAGTTAAATGGAAACATACAGCTTATTTGTCTAGTTCTTCACAAACAACAACATAAGCCCAGTTGTAAAAATCACTCTGCCATGAACTTTTCTGATGATGCTGTAATTTCACCATGCCCAGGTAAAACGTGTGTGTAACAGTGCTTCACCCCGCAGCCTGTCCTTTTAGGGTTTCCTAAGGCCCAGAGAAGTTTTGTTGAGACACGTTGTATCTGTCCTGCTGTGTAGGTACTTCAGGTCTTCAGTTCCCACGAATAAATATTGAGGAAACTTAATTTAACATCATAGTCAGTGTGTGGTGTTTTAACTGGCAAAGAGACAAGGGGGGGGGGAGAGAGAGAGAGAGAGAGAGAGAGAGAGAGAGAGAGAGACTCTCCTTGAAAAACTGTACACTTAGTTGCAATTTAACTGTACTTTTATATTATAAAAGAATACAGAAACATTCAACTTAATTGTCCAAGGCTATCAAAATTCTGCAAAACTTCAAAACCTCTACACATCCCAAACATTTTCAGAGCAAATTCAGTAACTCTTTTTCTCTCATTTACCAAAAGTGGTTAAAATGTATATTTGTTAAGGTATTTTTTTCTCTAAAAAGTCTGACAATATTTCAGAGGCACTGAAAACTCAATTCTTAGTAAAGTTAATAACTCTTTTGAGGTAGGCCTCATCTAAAAGAGAAAGAAAAAAATCAAATTGGGTTAAAGATGATTGTGAAAGTGAGAAAAATTAGGATAAATTACATTAAAATATTGAGTGTTTGAAATTCTAGAATAGCAATATTCCTTTTTAGGAGGATTTAAGTTCATAAATAGGAATCCTGATGTGGTATTTCCTTTTTCTCCTTAAGGAAACCCCTGTTTTCTTAAGCAATTAACTTCTCTATGAGAAAACTGATATGCTAGTTCATTCAACGCTAGAATCTCAGTGTAAAGTTCATGTGCTTCCTTTGAACATTTTTGCTGCAGAGAAGACAAGAAAAAAGACTCCAACTCTAAATCCTTCACTGTGTCTTTACCTCAACTCAAGCCACGGCCAGAATCTTTAATGAAAGGATTCACAAAAATGGGATGAAGAATTAGCATTTCTATGAATAAACAGATTCACAGTATAAAATTAGTTTTTCAAAAAACAGCAGGCAAAAAAATCAAAATAAGACTTTAGGGATGTGGAGTTCATTTGCTAATTTTTCAAGTCTATTCACCATGATTGTGGGTCCATTGCCCAAAGAGTGATCTGTCATCTTCCTTTTATGTCTATAAAACTATATTTTAAGTCCCTGAAAAACACTATAAGAATTGAAGGTGATTCAATACATTTAGATTTATAAAATACAATGCAATTAAAGAAATAATTCCTTACATGTTGATCAGTTAATATCAATTTGACGGTGATTACATGCGGTGCTTGTTTTTCCATTCTTGTGATACTTCACTTAGTAGAATGGGTTCCAGCTCTAGTCAGGATAATACAACAGGTGCTAGATCACCATTGTTTTTTGTGGTTGAGTAGAACTCCACCGTATACATAATGGGAGAGTGGAGGAGGGGATGGGTGTAAACACATCTAATGGGCGTGGTGCGCAGCACCATCTGGGGGATGGGCACGCTCGAAGCTCTGACTCAGTTGGGGCAAAGGCAATATATGCAACCTAAACATTTGTACCCCCGTAATATGCTGAAATAAAAAAAAAAGAAAAAAAGAAAAAGAAATAATTCCTAAGGAGAAAGTATTAAGTACTATTTTTTTAAGGACATTAGTTCCTTAAACTTCTAGACAGCACTGACTACCATTTGTCACCCTAGGTGCCTAGGCCAGGGGTGGGAAACCTTTTCATGCTGGAAGGCAGCATTAATTTAGCTGTAATCAAATAAGGCTGTATTCAAGAAACTTCAATTAGATATACTTAGAAATGTACACTATTTTGTGAAAATATAACTACTATGTACTTTTAAAAACTTCAAAAAATCAAATCTATTTGTTAATTTTAAAGTGCACTAATCTTTTCATGACTTTGTTGTGTCTCCTTTTGTTGGAGAGCATTTGACTGTTTGGTTGCAGCACGGAGGTCCACAGTTTCAGTTGATCCTCTAAGTGAGTATCAGTCATTTGTGACCTTGTGGGTGTCTTGATTTGGGTTAGGTAGGTAGGAAAATGTAGATTCACAGAAATAAGTGATTGAAAAGCAAGAAAGCATTTTTCGGGCATGGTGCCGAATGTATGGGTATTCTACTGCATTTTTCCATATTTCAATTGGATCTTTCTTAACATCAAACAATGACTTTAAAAAGTCATCTGCTGAGAGCTTAATCAATTCCATCTGTAGTTCTTTAGGTGTCTTGGTGATATCAAATAGGTGAGGCTGAAATGCTAATTTGAATATGATGTCATGATTCTCAAAGACAGTGAATCTTCACTGTATTCTCTAATTAATAGGTTTATAACTGCTGTATATTCTTCAAATGATTCACATATATTATCTTGCTTATCAATGACCTTTGCTAACTGGGGAAAATGTTTATGCAAAATTTCTTTTTGAAAAAGTGTTTTTTAAAAAAGATAACATTTTTTGAAATGTTTGAATTTTTTGCCACATACTATATATAGACTTAGTTTTACCTTGCAAACAAATATTCAAGTCATTTGGATTTGACATGATATCACACAGAAATGCTGCATTCCCATAGAAATTGTCTTTCAATAATTCACATTGTTGATTCTGTTCTTCATAAAATTTAACTATCTGTTCTCCCAGAGATAAAATTTTGGCTAACACCTGTCCCTATGATAGCTAATGCACTTCAGAATGATATGGCAAATCCACATTGAATCCTTCGATTTTAGCATGTTACAAAACTGATGATGCCATGCTGTATTTGCATGAACACAGTTGACAATATTTCTAACTTGTTGCAAAGTATCACTTAAAATAGTAGCTTTAACACAGAGATTTTACTGATACAAGATACAGTGAAAATAAATGAGAGTATTTGAATCTCTTAATTCCTTTTTTTTAAAGTGTGCAATAAACCCTTCATGTTTTCCTGTCATGGAAGGTGCACCATTTGTACATACACTCACTAAATTTACCAAATTCAGTCCAACTTCACGACATTTATCTTGAAAGTTTTTGAAGATATCTATTCCCCATATTCTGTTCACAAGAGTCCCCAAAATGAGCAACTCTTCATAGCAAAGGAAATCTTCTGTTATGACCCAAATGAAGTATAAGACCTGCACCGAGTCAGTAGTATCAGTTGAGTCATCCAAAGCAATTGAATAATATATATTTTCCTTTTGCAGTATTGCATGAAGTTGTTCTGTTAAGTTGAAGACTAATTCATGCTGCTGATCAGTTATGGTTCTCCTTAAAAGAGACAGTTGTTTGTGCTTTAAAATGTTATCAGAGTCTAAGCAGCCTACAGCTTTGATAGTGCATTCTTTCACAATTTCTACATCACTGAATGGCTTCCCTTTTTTCCCAAGTATATAAGCTACTTTATAAGTTGTTTCAGTGGCATTATTCTCAGGTCTTATTGCTGCTTTAAAGAATTGTCTTTGATTTTACTTTTAATCTTTTAATTTCTGTAATACAACCTTTCAAGCCTCTCTCTCTAATTTAAAATACTTGTGGTCTTTATGAGTGTTATAATGCTGATGAACATTGAATTTTTTTAATGTTGATATTGCAGTATCACAAAGCAAGCAAATTAAAAAATACCATTGAGTTGTGCAGCTATTCACAAATTTCACTTCAAACAGAAACACAGTGCACTGCTGTCAAAACCTGGTAACAGATTGGCATACTCAACCCCCATAAACTCTCGCCAACGAGCCTCGTGCAGTGGTAGTCCCGTCAAGCAGGGAAGGTTAGAATTAAATCATGAGCATAGTCAAT
>CAUYSK010084849.1:0-52926 GCA_963575035.1 Avahi laniger
ATTAGATATTGGGCAGGGGGGAGGGGGGAGGAGGGAGGAGGGGACGGGTATATGTGTACACAAAGAGTGCGATGTGCACCACGCAATGGGATGGACATATTTGAAACCTGGACTGAGGGGGGGAGGGGGGGCAAGGGCAACACACGTAACCTAAACATCTGTACCCTCATATTATACTGAAATAAAAAAAAAAAAACTGAAAAAAGAAAAAAAAAAAGATTTTAAAATTTTCCTCTTTTTTCTTTTTTGATTTTCTTGACAACAAACCATTTCCCACTTTTCTGTAGTTCTTGTTTTCTCTTTAGTTTCCTTTTTCAAGTTTTGAAACCAGGAAACTTTGGGGAGGTGTATTAGAGAATTTAACATTTAGATAAGAAAATAAACCTCTCATTCCTGGTAAACAGCACTGTGGCATGTAGTAGTTTGTTTCTCAATCTCAGCGGATCATGGAGAGTTGCCTACTAGAAACAACTTCCGGCTTGCTAGCTCACCGCTGGTGGCACAGCCTTTAACTTGCACATGCTCATCACAAAAATGGTGTGGTTGGCACCGGTGAGAATTGGCTTGTTGTTGCTTTTGATTTTTCACTCAAGGGCACCAACCTCCTTAGTGAAAGAGGGTCTCGATTTTCGTCTCCACAGTGACTTTGGGAAGCACTATCGGAAACCCAAAGTAGTCAGCACCATGTTTATGATTTATTCCAGAGTTTTTTAACACCCCTTTTAAATGGGTACCCTAGGCAGTTTCCTGGATGGCCCATTGCTTAATTCTCTTCTCTATCTCAGGAAGGCTGTGGAGGAATTGATGTGTCTAATATGGTTTTCACAATGGTATACAGAACTCAAGAGTTGATAAAGAAGGAGTGTATGATTTGAATACCTGCATATTGATTCAAATATTAAAAGGTAATTTTCTATGAGTTTTGGCTCATCATAGTGGGCATACAGATTATAGAACAAAACCCATTGAGTGGGTTTACCCACCCTGCCATCTGTAAACAGGTGAAACCTGTTTATAATGAATGTCAGAAGGCAGCTGTAGCCTGCAGGTTGAATACTGATGTTGAGGGCTATGTAATTACAATGCAATTTTATTACAGGACATTTCATACGTATAATTATAATAAGGTTTGGATAAATGAGAAAAATGACTCATCACAAGCAATGTCAGCTCATCTATAATCTGACCTTTACCTTTGTATTAATTAAAGCAAAACATTCAAATAGAACTGGAAATGAAGGGTCACATCCAGTGTAAGTTCTCCCCAACCCTGGTTTCTTTTCTGTCCACTCATTGTGTGTATACTTGTGGAAAACTCAAAATTTTACTGCCTGAATACTTGTGGGTTCAATATCGTGCCTCTTCCCCTCCCCATTCTTTATGCTTTAGGTCTTTTTAAAAAAATAATTGACTATGTTAGAACATACATAACACAAAATTTACCATCTTAATTGTTTTAAATGTATAGTTCAGTGGCATTAGCTATATTCGTAATATTATGCAACCATCACCAACATCGGTCTCCATAACTCTTTTCATCTTGTAAAACTAAAACTCTGTATCCGTTAAACAATAATTCCCCATTCCTCCTTTCCCCCAGGCCCTGGCAACCACCATTCTACTTTTTGTCTACGATTTTGACTATTCTTAAGTACCTCACATAAGTGAAATCATACAGTATTTGTCTTTTTGTGACTGGGTTATTTCTCTTAGCATAATGTCCACAAGGTTCATCTATTTTGCAGCATGTATTGGAATTTTCTTTCTTTTTAAGGTTGAATAATATTCCACTGTGTATATATACCACATTCAGCTTAAACATTCATCTGTCAATGGATGCTTGGGTTGCTTCCACATTTTAGCTATTATGAATAATGCTGCTATGAACATGGGTGTACAAATATCTCTTTGAGACTCTGTTTTCAATTCTTTTTGGATATATACCCAAAAGTGGAATTACTGGATCATATGGTAATTCTATTTTTAAATTTTTGAGCAACCACCATACTGTTTTCCACAGAGGCGGAATCATTTTACATTCCTACCAGTGGTGCACAAATGTTCCATTTTCTCTACATCCTCACCAACACTTGTTAGTTTCTGTTTACTGATAGTAGCCATTCTATGCTTTAGGTCTTAATAAGATGTCTCTGACTAGGATTGAGGATTTCAGATCAAGTATAGAGACTGGAGGCAGTTATATGTCTTGATACTCGAAAACACAAAACCAGGAGGTTTCAGACGCTGAAGAAAAATGCACAGTGATCACATTTTAGAATTTCAAATGAGAACAAATAGTCTGAAAATGGAACAGAATATTTGAAATCGGGACTGCCCCAGAAAACTTGAATAATTCTAGCTATAATGTATTTTGAGCACTTACTATGTGACAGGCACTGGGAAGAGTACTTCCCATGTATATTATCTCGTTTAATTCTTTTGACTACCCTAAGAGGTGGATCCTAGAATCTTCATCTCTGCAGATGAGGAAACTAAGGTATAGTGAGGTTTAAACTACTTTCCCAGGCTCACAGAGCAATTAAATGGCAGAACTGGGATTCAAATCTAGGTCAGTCTGACTAGCTCTGAAGGCCTTTCTCTTAAACACCAAGAGGCCCTACCTGTCCCTTAGATGTTTATAGTCTCTAAATAATTTCTTTGCAGAAGGGATTGAAAGGTAAGAACCAAATCAATATTTCCATCTATGTACTACCTGCACAATTTTTCCATATCGAAAGACAACATAAATTATAGCTAGGGTGTTTGGGCATGCTTGCTGTCATTCCCTGGGGGTGGGGTGGGAGTGGGGGTGGCAGCCTTCCCTACCTCAGGTGCATCCCCATAAGTCTATCTAGCATCCATCCTTGGCCAGCCAAGTTGGTCTCTGGAAAGTGAACTGCCATGGCTCTACCTACTTTAACCTCCTCGTAAGCAGTAATAATCATGAAATCATGGGTTGGATATTAGATGTATTTTTAAATGCACATCAAAATAAATAATGTTCATTGTGAACACCTAAAATCATTTCATGTACCACCAAGGGTACATATACCACATAGATGAGAGCACCGATCTCCATGGATTTCTTTTCTTTGTTTCTTTTCTTTGTGTGTGTTTTTGTTTGTTTGTTTTTGTTCGGTGAGATAGGGTCTCACTCTGTCACCCAGACTGGAGTGCAGTGGCATGATCATAGCAGCTCACTGCAACCTCCGACTGCCAGGCTCAAGCAATCCTCCTGGCTCAGCCCCCCAAGAAGCTAGGACTACAGGCACGCTCCACCATGCCTGGCTACTTTTTAAAAGTTCCTTGTAGAGACAGGACCTCATTGTGTTTCCCAGGCTGGTCTCAAACTCCTGGGCTCAAGTGATCCTCCCACCTCAGCTTCCCAAAGTGCTGGTATTACACACATGAGCCACCACACCATGCCTGGCCTCTAAGTGACTTTCTAACCTTGATATTCAATGAAACACCTAACCTCTAAAAATAGTTCCAAAATCTTGAGACTGGTTTAGGGAGGATGGCAATTTGCCAATCCTTGCTCATTTTTT
Source organism: Avahi laniger (assembly GCA_963575035.1). Lineage (NCBI taxonomy): Eukaryota > Metazoa > Chordata > Mammalia > Primates > Indriidae > Avahi > Avahi laniger. Next base: position 3,549 of record CAUYSK010084849.1, read on the forward strand.
CTTCCTGTAGTCTCCAGTCTCTACGCAACTGTCCTCCATTTTCTGAGAGATTTTTCACAGATTTTCAGAGAAAACTAGGCACTTCTGAAACAGCAAGCTGCTTCTATTAATATTTCTACGACTGCTGATCTTCGACCTCCAGCTCAGGTGTCACATCCTTAGAGGTGAGACACTAACCTTTCTTTGATCATCCAATTTAAGGTACCCCTCATATGTTACCCTGTTTTCTTTTTCTTTTTCTTTTTCTTATAACACTGACTTATTCCTATTTGAAATCATCTTCTCTGCCCATTGACTTGCACACTGCCAGTCTCCCCACTAAATAATAAGCTGGGGGGTTGTTCCTGGCATCTAGCATCATGCTTGGCATGTAGTAAATGCTCAAAGAGTATTTGTCAAATGAATGCACAAGGTAAACTAGTGATTCTAAAGTTGGGGTAGAGCTGTGGAGATGATGAAACAGAGGCAACACAAGGAAAGCTGAACTTTGAGTGATGTAATTTATCCAACTAAGGTAAAGTGGGCACCGACCTGGCAACAAAACTATCTGAGGTACTCACACCACCCATTCCTTCTTGAGCTCTTACTGTGTTCAGGGCATCGTGCTAAGCTGTCTGTTGTGGACTGACAACAGAGCTCTGGGGCCTATGCCATTGGTAATCCTCAGTTTGAGTCATTGAACTCATGCTTATTGATTGACTACTATATGTCAAGCACTGTTCTATGAGGTACAGCAGTAAGCAGGACAAAGTTCCTGTGCTCTAGTAAGGGTCAAATCAAGATTAGGCACATAAATATATGGTGAGTTTTTCTCCCAGATGGCATTTCCTAGTGATCCTTTGACTTTCCAGCAAAACCAGATCTTTGCTCTCAAGGTGGTCTTAGAATCATCCTCCCCTACCCCAACATTCTTTTTTTTTTTTTTTGAGAAAGAGTCTCACTCTTTTGCCTGGGCTAGAGTGCCGTGGCATCAGCCTAGCTCACAGCAACCTTAAACTCCTGGGCTCAAGCGATCCTCCTGCCTCAGTCTCCCGAGTAGCTAGGACCACAGGCATGCGTCACCAGGCCCGGCTAATTTTTTCTATATATTTTTAGTTGTCCAATTAATTTCTTTCTATTTTTTAGTAGAGACGGGGTCTTGCTCTTGCTCAGGCTGGTTTCGAACTCCTGAGCTCAAACAATCCACCCGCCTTGGCCTCCCAGAGTGCTAGGATTACAGGCATTGAGCCACCGCGCCCGGCCAGCCAACACTCTTATATTGATACTAGCTACCATTTATTAAGTATACACAGTGTCAGGCACTATGCCGAGGGCTTTGCATGCATTATATGACTGAATCTTCTCAATAATCCCATGAAGAAGGTACTATTATTAACTCCATTTTACAGAGGAGGAAACCAAAGCATGCTGAGATTAAATGATTTCTAATGTCACGTGGTTACTATGTGGTAGAATGGATTCAAAGCTGGGCCAGGTGTCCTCTAGAATTGTGCAATGCAGTCTCCATCCAAAGTCACTGTCCTTAACCACGAGTGTGCAATGATGCCTCATATATTACATATGCCCTCCCTTCACTTAGGCAATCTAACTCTGATGACTCTGGCAACCCAGATATTCTCAGGTTGTAAGGTCTTCCCAAGAAGCTGGCAATAAGGTAGGCAAAAATGTTCCAAGGTCTGACTCCGTGTGGTCCAGAATAGGAGGCATCAGCAGATATATGTTATGGAGCAGTTGTTACATTTCATTACACCCTAGGAATGACACTGTCCTCAGTAAAGATCAAATTATTGAAAATATAGTTCAAAAGGAAAACAGTATATATTGGGACTTCTTTCATTTAAAAATGATTAAACACAAAACAATTAAAGAAAAGCTGAGGAAAACAGCTAATGAATTTGTAGAAAAAATATTAAAAACATATCTCAATATAGGCAACTCAAATTAAGATACATTTGTGCTACCAGCTCTATTATAATGTATCTTTTAGGTTCAATATAGAGCTAAAAGCTATAAAATATGTTTTGTTCTTACACTGATTCTACATTTTACTGAAATATATTCATTTTTCAGTGTCTTTTCAAAGTAATTTCTCTTACCTTGTTTCATTTTAGTCTCGAGAAAACCTTGTAAAGTAGATGAGCGAGGGTATTATCTTTGTTTTACACAAATATAAATTTAAGGTACAAAGAAGGCAAGTAAGTTAAAATGCATTAAATTTGGTCCACACCACCAGGGTGCAAAAATGTCACATTTCTTTATATTCTTACAACAAAATGCAATCTGCTTTGAGTCTTTCACCTTCCCAGCTGGATAAAAATTCAATCTCACTAGAGGCCCTCCCTCTGCCAAGGTTGTATGAAGACCCTAGCAAATCATACAGATCAGAACTTCTAGGGTAGGCCCTCTGCCCTTTTGTACGTACACATCATTGCTGATATATTTGTCATGCAAGTCCCGTTGAAGGTAGATGGGTGAGCTGTTTCTGTGCCACCCTTGCACATTGGTGGTGATAGTGGGGTGTTTTGGCTGAGGCTGGCAGCCTCCCTTAAGTGTACCATGTCTCCATTCTCTTTTGAGATCTTGCCTCTTCTTTGGGGCACTAAAAGAAAGTAAAGGTAGTCCTTAATGCTCATGAAATCTGTCATTATTCCCATCTCTTTTCTGGTCCTGGAGAAGTTCAACTTCTATGTCAGATAGCTTTTCCCACTTCTACTCAAAAGTGCTCACCTGTTAATCCTCAGGGATGAGTCAGCGTAATTTCTCTCAATGAACGTAAAGCTTTTGAAACTAAGAGCTCTGGATTCAGGTGATCTTCCAGGTGCCTGGCAACTTCTGCTTTTGACCTTGCAAACAAAAGCCCCCAAGAAAGGCGAACACAAATGCTCGGCTACATTTAATTTGAGGGAGGGAAAAAGACCTACAACAGCAAGAATAAGTTATAAAAGTTAGTATCTGAATATATAATTCTGCCACAAACTTTATTACAATTCTCATTGGTAGTTTTTTATGTTAGACACATTACTGGTAAGTCAGCAGTAACCACAGATCTGCATTTTTGCAGTTGATTTTTCAAAACACACAATGCTCCTACTGCTGTACTATATATTGTATGCCATATGTAAGAAGAAAAAGATATGGTTTTTGTCTTTGAGATGTAAAGAAATGAATCCACAATATGCTCTTTGGCAATCTGTTGCTGATAACTTTCAGATCCCATACCTAAGGGGCTAGGATATTCTTTAGCATACAAAAGAAATTCTGTCATAGGTAGAATTCTTTTCTTTAGAGAATGCCCTCTATGGAGAATACCTTCCTTTTTTTAATCCTTCTTGCATTCACTTAAGAAACATTACGTGCTAGTCACAGGGCCAGAGATAGAAAGACTCACGACAGTGTCCATGCCCTTCAGAAATGGAGACTAGGTGAAGGAAGAGATATCTACAATATCAGAGTGGCCTGACAGAGGAAGCAATATTTAATTTAGGACTTAAAGGATGAATTGGAGTTTATTAGAAAAGAAGTGGGTAGGCATGTTCCAGAAGGAGGAAACAGCATGGGCAAAGAAGGGAATAAAATAAATTCCCTAAAATAAAAACAGGGAAGTGAAAGCACATAGCATGCTCAAGGAACTGTCAATACTCTGACTGGAGTACAAAGTCTGTGGGGGATAACAGTGGAAAAGCAAGGCTAGAAAACTAGTCTGGGATATGATTGTAAATGTTCCTATATACAAGGCTAAAGAGTTTGGGATTCTTTTTTTTTTTTTTTTTTTGAGTTTGGGATTCTTATAGGCAATGAGAAATTAACCAAAGGTTTTAAGCAAGGAAGTGATGAGATCAGAACGGTATGGTTTGGATGTTTCTTCTGACACGAGTGGCAAGGATGGACTGGAGGAAGATGAGACTGGATACAGAGACAGTAGTCAGGTGGCTCCTGGTGGGAGTTGATGGAAGTGGAATGGATTTGAAGTAATATTGATGGATTAAGCATAAGAAATGAGATATAAGTAATAGGGAAAGATAACTCTTAGGCCTGAGTAAATAGGTAGATGGAGATGGCAGTAACCAAAATAGGGAATACCCAAGAGGGCCAAGGTTGGGTATAATGAGTTTGTTTCAAATATGTTGCATTTCAGGTGTCTTTGGGATATCCAGGTGAAACTATTTCATAAGCCAATTGAAAAAAAATCAGCCTGTAGCTTGGTTAGAGAAGTCAGGGTTGGAGTTAAGAGATTTGGGAGTCATCAGCATATAGGTGTTGAGTGAACCAATGGCAACAAATGCAGAACAAAATGAAAGGGCTGAGGATAAAGGCCTGCAGGGCAGGTAGCTGGAGTAAGAGAAGACCCTAAAAGACACTGAGAGAAGCAGCAATCAGGTGAGGGCTAGAAGAGAAACCCAGGGGAAGAGAGGTCCTGAAAGGGAGGGGTCATGAGTAACACACACAGAGTAGAGGCCAGATAGGACAAAGAATGGAAGGGCCACTATGAATTGGGCAATTTGGACATCACTAGTGACTTTTATTGGAGCAGTAGTGACAGCATAAGCCAGATTGCTGTGGTTTGAGGGCTAAAGAGGAGATGAAAAAGGGGAAATGGAATATGAGAATTACTCTTTCAAGAAGGCTGGCAGTAAACAGAAATTGAGAAATAAGATGGCAGCACAATAGGCAAAGTTAAAAGAAAGATTGTTTAATATGGGAGAATGCCTATGGAAAGTGGAATGGAGATACGAGAGAGGAAAGGGAATCAAGTCTCACACAAATTAGTGGAGGATGGCTTTTAGTTCAGTACTTCTCAAACTATCTGTGGTGAAGGATCAGCTTTTTAAATTTCCAATGTGTTGCAGACTGGTACTTCTGTAAAATACAATAAAAATGAATTACCAGAAAAAATACAGTGTAAAAACAAAAACATTCAAAATATAAGCCTCAATTTTTCATTATTAGGTCCAATGAACACAAAATTTATCAAATGTCTATAGAAGTTTCTAAATTTTAACTCTAAATTTCAGTTCTTATGTTGTTGTAGATTGGTATCTAACAGTTTGAGGATTGGAAAGGATCCACGACCATACTTTGAATAGCACTATTCTAAACCAGAGGTAGAGGAAGCCGGAGAGGAGGAAAGAAAGAATGCCCCTTCCAAGAGAGGAGGGAAGCAGGAAAGGATGGGAGAATAGAGAGAGAACTTTGGAATGGGGTGAAGAAGGATGGAAGGAATTCCCATCTGAAAGACATTTTTTTCTTGTGAGGTAGGAAGCTTGATTTTTCCGAAATGAGTAAAGGATGAAGGGGTTGGGGGTGGGAGGATTGGAGTATAGTAATGGCTTGAAATGGCTGCTGTGGGAAATGAGAAATGGAACTGAATAAAGATGAATAAAAGAGTTGTAAAACAATAGAGAAGGCCCAAATGAAGCTGGAAATCATAAATTTGTTACAGAGCCAATCAGTTCAATTTTGTGATTTTTTTTCCTTGTAGTTCTACAGCCTCAAAGCAGGGGTGGAGAAAACATATGGTGGAGTTCTGGTAATATGGTGGGCTAGGTATGCAAACTGACTCTCCCACAGTAAACAACTCAAGACACTGGATAAAATGCAACAAGCATTTTCTTAAAGGTATTAAAGAGCTGGAAAGATAGTAAGGAATTATAAGCCCAGATCTACGTGAAGGCAGAGATATGAAGTTACTTCTCTGAGAATGTTCACTGAACCTAATTTAAGCCTCACAGAAAAAGCCATAAGGGATGTGAAAAGACAAAGCAAAGGGCCTATCCAAGGTGGGATGTCTAATAAGGTTCCTCCCTAGATAAGATTGAAATAAGGAAGAGCTAAATCATCAGCATACCAGTGAACCAAAAATAAGCCCCTAAACACACACACACACGCACGCACACACACACACACACACACACACACACGACTTCTAGGAAAGCAGCTGTGGTACTGAGTGGAGGGAAAGGGGCACCTGCCCTGAGAGATTGTAAACAGAATTTCATCTACTAAAGATTTATAACCTAAATTTTCATTACGTAGGTGCTTCCAAATACCTCAAGCTCAGAATTTAGTTTAAAGTAGACCCAGACTGGTAGTGTCACCAAGCACCTGGCAGAATGCAAACCCTCACTGCTGGAACCTACCCTCATCGTATTCCCACAAATAATTTTCCAAAGAAACGAGGAGGATCTTAATTAAAATCCAAAGCATACAACGAAATAAGGCACCATACATAAGACAAATAGGAAGTTCAAAATAAGATAGATTTGAATCCAAATATATGAGTAATTATATTTAAATACAAATAGACTAAATGCTTGTGTTAAAAGATAGTCAGACGGAATTTTCAAAGTCCAACCATATGCTGTTTACAACTGAAGTATAAAGATACAGAAAGATTGACAGTAAAAGGATGGAAAAAGACATATCACACAAATACTAACTAAAAGAAAGCTGGTACTGCTATTTTAATACCTCACAAAATAGATTTGAAGCAAAAATTCACTACTAAATATGTGGAGGGTCTTTTTTTTAAATAAAAATCCAATACAACAAAAAGATACAAAAATGTTAAATTTGCATAAACCTAATAATAACCTCAAAATAAATAAATCAAAAATTAACAAAAGTACAAGGAGAAATAGACAAGTCCATAATCATGAAAGATTTTAACTTATCTCTTTCAGTAACTGATAGAATAAATAGACCACAAAAATCAATAAGAATATAGAAGATCTGAATAACACAATTAACAAAATTGAATTAATAGGGTATAGAACATTGAACCCAACAATTACAGAATACATATTCTTTTCAAGCCCCTAGAGAACATTCACCAAAATTGACCATTATACTGAGTTATAAAGCAAAGAATTGAAAGAGTACAAATGACATTCTACAATCAAAATGCAATGAAGCCAGAAATAAACAACAAAATGATAACTAGAAAAACCACATATGTTTGAAATTTTTAAAACATATTTCTAAATAAACCATAAGTCAAAGAAGAAATCATATTGGAAATATAAAATATTTTGAACTGATCTGAAATGAAAATTCTACCTATAAAAACTTGTGGGATGCAACTAAAGCAGTACTTGGAGGGAAAGATATAGCCTTAAATGCTTATATTTGAAAAGGAAAAAAAAAAAGGCTGGAAATGAAGGACCTAGGCATCCATCTTAAAGAGCTATAAAAAGAACAACAAAATAAATCCAAAGAAAATATATGGTGAAGTTGATCCAGGATTAGGGGTTGGCAGAGCAGATGTGGTTGAAGGTAATGAGTATGAGGGAATTGAGGAACCTAGTGAAAATGTAGGCAAAATGACTCGTAATGGGGATCAAGCTGAGCAAGGAAGGGGGTAAAGTGGAGGTGGGACAAGGAGGGGATATCTGGAAGATTGGAGAATAAAGAAGGGTCTAGGGACATGAAGGTCAAAAAGACATGAGATCACAAAGCAATTTAATGGGCATGAGGTAGCGAGAGGTAGATAGGAGTTTTTGATCTGCATGGATTTTTTAAATTATAAAGAGTTTATTTATGAAACAGTTCTAAATGAAGGAAATGTTTACAGTGTGACCATGTGAGTGGGGTCCTGAAATGGGGTAGAGTCCTCTTAATTATTTGCTTATAAGTCTTAATCTTATTCTAAACTGATTTGTAAGACCTTACAGGATAGGAAACCATCTTACCCATCTCTACATCCTCATCGTGGGGTCTGGCACAGATAGATGCTCAGCAAATGCATGTTGAATTGCATGAGCTAAAGATATTAGAATAGATCAAGGAACTCTGGAGTCGGGATGTAGAAGAGTCATCCCTATTGATGTTCAAGTTCTTCAGGCTTGTAAGAGGAGCTGAAGACTCTAAGCTATGGGCAAGAATCCCTGGCAAATGGAGGGGAGTAATCTAGAGGTCAGCAGATAACAGTAGAGAGAAATTGGAAAAGGGTGGCATAAACACATGGTGTGCCTTTCAGCTTACTGATGGACTCTGAAGGTATATTTTTTGCATATGTAAGGAGGTCAGACATTGTTTTTATCTCACTTGACATATATAATCCTCCAAAGTCACCACCTTGTTTGTCATCATCACTGAACATAGTCACAGGCCAGAGGTTATGCCAGGCAGGCACAACAGTGTCTTTTGTCACTATGTTCCAAGTGTTGACCACAGAATATATGGCATCCTTCATGCTAAACTCCTTTTGAAAACCTTCCACATACATGCCTCTGTTCACTGCTACTAGCATGCTGCTCAAGAAAGTGTTATTATACTTACTCTTCATTGATGTAAGGATACCTTCGTTACATGGTCGAATTAGTGAAGTCACATTTTGCGGAAAGTACATAGCATAAACTGCAGTCAGTGTCTTTCTGGGGCAATAACACCAAAATAGTGATGTTTCATCAGCATTATAGACTTGTTCTGGCACCAGATTTTCATCAACAACAACTTTGGCAAACTGGTCAATGAATTTCCCCTCTGCTTAATGATCAGCAAATGTTTTATCACCACAAATCTTTGAAAATTCAGTGCCATGTCTTTTCTTAAATTTCTGCAACAGCCTGTGGAATATTCATAGTTTTCTCCAATTTTCAGTTCATAGTGATAGAATTTTGCTTGTTTCGTGATCAGCGTATCATTAAGTGGTGTGTGTTCACTGTGATACTGATGGATCCACTCTTTCAATACATGATAAAGATCTTCATTTTTAGTTTTATGCATTTTTAAAAAAATCTTTCACTAACTTCTCTTCATCACTTTCAGCATAGAACTTCAACAGTTTATCCCTCTGTTTCTTCAGATTATATATGGTGGTCATCCCAACACCATAGTCTTCCATAAGAAATTTCATACTTACACCATTGTCCAGTTTCTGCAATAGCTTGACTTTCTGTACTATAGATAACCATAAATGCTTCCTCTTTTTCTTATCACTGTCACCCATAGGGTTATCTTCTGGCCCTTTTGACATTTTCAACACTATCTTTACACCACAGGGCAGAGAATAAGCATAAACACACAGTGAGTAATGCACATAGGTCTTGGCCCATGTAGGGCATTGTAGGGAACCTGCCATTGGCATGTCTGGCCTGCATATTTGCCATTTTATTACCCTGTGGGTGTGCTTGTGTGGGGGAATTTGTGCATGTGTGGAAAAGATATATCACAGCTGAAGGGGGCTGGGAAGTACTTTTTTCCCTTGGGGACATTGAATAAGCTGTGTGTTGTGTGCCTGCATTTTGACTGCAACCTGTCACATGAGGTCAGGTGTGGAATTTTCCACTTGCAGCATCATGTTGACACTTAAAAATTTTCAGATTTTGGAGGATTTCAGATTTTAGATTTTTGGATTTAGGGATTCTCAACCTTTATGGATAATGGGGTTAGAAAAGGCTTCTATTTAGGAAGGTCATGAGAGAAACAGGCTTGTCAAAGGAAAACAGTTTTCAACAAGACAGTGTAGAACATAGTTAGGAATAGATATGGCAGAACAGGCAGAACTGGTCTTGTAGTGGCTCTGTCATTTACTATCTGTATTATCTTGGGCAAGTTAGTTAGACTACCTAAGTCTTGATTTTTCTCATCTGTAAAACCGGAACTATGATAATCATCCCAACCTCAGAGAGCTATTGTGAGGACAAAATAATATACTTCACAAAAAGTCCTTAGCACAGCCTGGTATATGGTAAACACTTAATAAAATTAGCTTTAAATGAAGAAAATAGCCACCAAGGAAAAATTCCATTGCTTGAGTAATTTTTCCAGACCAAAAGGTCCCAATAATAGTAATAGCTAACTTTTATAGAATGACTACTTTGTGTCAGACAGTATGATAAAGATGTTATAAATATGACCTCGTTTAGTCTTTATGATAACCCTATGAGGAAAACAGCATTATTTCCATTTAGGAGATAAGGAAACTGAGGTGTATAGCATACGCTGCTACATGTCCTCTCCTCCCATTCTATTCTCCCTTTATCTAGGTAAATAGCTAGATTACATTTCCTAGACTGCTTTGCAGTTAGGTAGAACCATGGGACTAACTTTTAGGCAATGCAAATGAACAAAAGTTATGAGTACCACTTCAGCTAGGGCTTTAAAAAGAGTGAGTATACCTCCACACTCTGCATTCCCTTCTGCCAGCTGGATGGCAACAAGGCTCATGAGATGACAAAGTCACAAAATGGAATTAGCCTGGGTCTTTGAATGACCCCATGGGATGATCCATCTGACTAAGAGGAATGGAGGAATACCGATTTAGAACTGTTAGGTGAGTAAGACATAGAGTTTTGTTTAATTAAGCTATTACATTTTTGGGTCTACTTTTTAGAGCACTTAGTCTACTTAACTAATACAGACACTATGCTCAGCACTTTCTTTTTTTATTTCAATAGATTTAGGGAGTACAAGTGTTTTTTTTTTTTGTTATGTGGATATATTGTGTAGTGGTGAAGTCTGGATTTTAGTGTACTCATCACTCAAATAGTGTACATTGTACCCAATAGGTAACTTTTCACTCCTCACCCCTCTCCCACCCTCCCAATGTGTTCAGCATAGAGAATACCAAGGGTGTGGCCAACTGAACTTTTTTTTTTTTTAAACGTAGTCTCACTCTGTTGCCCAGGCTGGTTGGAGTGCAGTGGCATGATCATAGCTCACTACAGCCTCTAACTCCCGGGCTCAAGCAATCCTCCTGCCTCGGCTTTCCGAGTAGCTGGGATTACAGGCATGAGCCACTGCACCCAGCTTGCTGAACACTTTAGACACATTCTTTTATTTAATCTTTACAACCATTTTATGAGGAACATACTGATATGCAATTTAAGAGATAAGGAAAACGGGGTTAGGTAACTTGCTTGAAGTTGTGCAATGAATGAGTGATATGCTAAAGGCCTGAGAATAGATGTTTGCTACAGCCCCAGCCAAGCTATGCCCAAAGCAATCACTAGGCTCTGTTGTGATTCTGGAGAGCAAAAGTTTGCTGAAGCAGTAAAAATATGACATCAAAATTTTCATTGGAACCCTAAGGTTGGTTTATTTATTTATGTATTTATTTCAGAATATTACAGGGGTTGATCAAGTTGATTTATAAAATTAACATCTTTCTTTTTTGTTTTTCAACTGTCTACTTCTCTCACACTATCACTCTACAAACAACATCAAAAGCACCAAAACCCAGGCATCTTATTGCCTGTCTTCTTCCTGTGTTCATCATTTCCATCCAGCTCAGTTCTCTTTCTTCCCTGGCTGGTCCATTCATATTGATCTCCCTATTTGTGAGACTAGAAAAGAATAGTAATTGATGTTTTGGGATCTCAGTATTTGGGTCTGTCCAAGAATTACTTGTAGGTCTACTTCACTGAAGACTGTAATGATGACCATCAAAGAAATAATACTGATTAATAATAATAATTATTATAATAACAATATAATAATTATAGTATATTATAATTAAAATAATAATAATAATCATTAATAATGATGATGGTAATTATGACTACTTATGATATCTCTAGAAGTTATCCCTGATTAAATAAAAGCCCTCCTTTGACCCAACATTCCTCTCCAGCTACTATCTCATTTCTCTGTTTTCTTTGGAGCCAAATCTTTTAACAGAGTTGTCTGTACACACTATCTGCAATTCCTCACCATTCACTTTTCCACCCCTTTCAATCTGGCTTCTGGCCCCAACACCCCAATGAAATTACTCATGTTATTGCAACAAGCAACATCCATATGGCAAAATCCAATAGACACTTCTCTATCCTCATTTTATTTGAGCTCCCTGCAGCATTTAATATCGTTAACCATTCCTCTTTCTTAAAAGATTTTCTTCTTTGGATATTATGACACGATACTCTGTTGGCTTTACCCCTACCTCACTGGCTACTCTTGTTTAGTTTCCTTGGCAGATTCATTCTAATATTGCCCTACCCTCAAGGTTAAATCTGGTCTTCTCTTTTTTCTTTATATTACGTCTCTGTGTCATATTCTCCAGACCATGGCTTCTAATACTATATATATGCAAACTCCCAAATTTATTTCTCTAGTCGAGACTTTTCATTTGAGCTCATGACATACATATCTGTTTACCTACTTGACATCTCCATTTTCATATCTAACAGACACCTTAAATTTATTATGTCAAGAACTTTTGATATCCTCTGAACCTGCTTCTGTCCTTATGTTCTCAACCTCAATATGTCATTACCAATTACTTAAACAAGAAATCTAGTCATGATTATTAATTCCTTCCTTTTCCTCACCTCAACAAGAAATCTATTAGTAAGTCTTGTTGAGTTTATCTCCAAAATTTACATAGAATCTCTCCCTCCTTTTCATCTTAACTGCTAACACTTAGGCCCAGGCCTATCATGGGTTACAGATGTCTTCTGACTGATCTCCTTATCTCTGTTTTGTTCTCCTCCATTACATTCTCAACATAGTGGCAAAACTGATGTTATTAAACTCTCCAGTGTATTCCCATTTCTCTTTGAATAAAAGCCAAATACTTTATCATGGCTATGCATGATCTACTCTTGAACTTCAATAAGGAAACAGAAGATTTGAACACCACTATACATCAACTAGACCTAACATACGTTATTCTATCCAATAATAGCAGAAGATATAATCTTCTCAAGTGCACAGGTAACATTCTCCATGATAGACCATATGCTAGGCCATAAAACAAGCCTCAAAAAATTTTAAAAATTGAAAGCATACAAAATATATTTTTTACCACCATGGAATGAAATCAGAAATAAATAACAGAAGGAAATTTGGGAAACTCACAAATATGTGAAAATTAAACAACAACACATTCATAAATAACCAATAGGTCAAAAAACTCACAAGGGAAACTAGAAAATACTTTGAGATGAATGAAAACAAAACCACAACATATCAAAATTTATGAGATGCAGTTAAAGTAGTGCTTAGAGAGAAATTGACAGCTCTAACACCTGTATTAAAAAGAAAGAAATAATTCAAATCAATAACCTAACTTGCCTCCTAGGAAACTGGAAGAGCAAACCAAACACAAAGAAAAGAGAAGGAAAAAAATAAAGATTAAAACAAAGATAAATGAGATACAGAATAGAAAAACAATAGAGAAAAGTAATAAAACTAAAATTTGGTTCTTTGAAAAGAACAGCAAAATTGACAAGCCTTTAGTCAGACTGACTAAGAAAAAGAGAGAGAAGTCTGAGATTACCAAAATCGTAAATGAAAGGAGAGGACATTACTACAGATCTTACAAAAATAAAAAAAAGGTTATAAAAGAATACTATGAACAATTGTATGAGGACAAATTAGATAACTCAAATGAAATGGACAAATTTCTCGAAACACACAAACTACCAAAATTGACTCAAGAAGAAAGAGAAAATTTTACCAGATCTATAACAAGTAACTATTACTAGATCGAGTCAGTAATTTTAAAACTCCCAACAAGGAAAAGCCCAGGATCAGATAGCTTCACTGGTAAATTCTACCACACATTTAAAAAATAATTAACACCAAATCCTTCTCAAACTCTTTCAAAAAAAAAAAATAGAAGAGGAAGAAAACTTCCCAACTTATTTATGAGAGCAGTATTATCCTCATAACAAAACCAGACAACAAACACCACAAGAAAACTCTAGCCATTATCTCCTATGATTATAGATGTAAAAATTCTCACAAAAATACTAGTCAATGGATCCAGCAAAATATAAAAATGATTAAACACTATGACCAAGAGGGATTCATCCCAGGACTGGAAGGATGGATGGATGGTTTCATCCCAGGATTGGTTTACTATCCCCAAATTGATTAATGTAATATACCATATCAATAGTATAAGGGAAAAAAACCACAGGATCCTATCAATAGACACAGAAAAAGCATTTGACAAAAATCCAACCTGTTATGATAAAAAAAACACTCAACAAACCAGGAATAGAAGGGAACTTCCTCAACTTAGTAAATGGCATCTATGAAAAACCCACAGCTAACATCATACCTAAGGTAAAAGACTTTCCCCCCAAGATCAGGAACAAGATAGAGATGTCCACTCTTACCAATTCTATTCAACATTGTACTAGAGGTTTTAGACAAGAAAAAGAAATAAAATGCATCTAGAGTGGAAAGGAAGAAGTAAAACTATTTACATATGATATGATCTTATATACAGAAAATTCTAAAAAATATCCAGTATAAAACTATTAGGACTAATAAACAAGTCCAGCTAGGTTGCAAGGTACAAGATCAATGTAAAAAAATCAATTTTTAATACAGTGAATAATTCAAAACCAAAATTAACAAAATGACTCAATCTACAGTAGCATCACAAAGAATAAAATACTTAGGAATAAATTTAACAAAAGAAGTGCAAAATTGTACTATGAAAACCACAAAACATTGTTGAAAGAAATTAAGAAGACCTTGATAAGTAGATCAAAATCCTATGTTCATGGATTGGAAGATTTAATATTGTTAAGATGTCAATATTTCCCAAGTTGATCTATATTCAGTGCGATCCCTATCTAAATCCCAGCTGGCTGCTTTGCAGAAATTGACAAGATTATTCTGAAATTCACATGGAAATGAAAGGGTCCTAGAACAGCCAAATACAATGTGAAAAAAGATGAACAATTTGGAGTATGCACATTTCCCATTTTCAAAACTTGCTGCAGGCCGGGCGCGGTGGCTCACTCCTGTAATCCTAGCTCTCTGGGAGGCCGAGGCAGGCGGATTGTTTGAGCTCAGGAGTTCGAAATCAGCCTGAGCAAGAGCGAGACTCCGTCTCTACTAAAAATAGAAAGAAATTAGTTGGACAACTAAAAATATATAGAAAAAACTAGGCGGGCATGGTGGCACATGCCTGTAGTCCCAGCTACTTGGGAGGCTGAGGCAGGAGGATCGCTTGAGCCCAGGAGTTTGAGGTTGCTGTGAGCTAAGATGATGCCACGGCACCCTAGCCCGGGCCACACAGTGAGACTCTGTCTCCAAAAAAAAAAAAAAAAAAAAAAACTTGCTGTAAAGCAATAGTAACCAAGACAGTGTGGTGCTAGCATAAGGAAAGACATACAGATCAATAGATTAAAATAGAGAGTTCAGAAATAAATCCTTACATTTATTTTTTTTATTGGTTTTTGACAAGGTTGTCAAAATATTTCAATGGAAAAGGAAGAGTCTTTTCAACAAATGGTGCTGGAAAACAACTCGCTATCCACACACAAAAGAATGAATTTGGATCCCTTCCTCACATTATATACAAAAATTAACTCAAAATGAATCAAAGACCCAAATGTCAGAGCTGAAACTATAGAAATCTTAAAAAGGAAACATAGGTATAAATCTTTATAATCTTATATTTGGGTATAGTTTCTTTAATATATTATCAAAATTATAAGCAACAAAAGAGAAAATTAATAAGTTGAACTATGTCAAAAATAATAACTTTTTTTGCTTCAAAGGACACCATGAAGAAAGTGAAAAGATAACCCAAAGAATGGAAGAAAATGTTTCAAAATAATATGTCTGATTTAGGACTGGTAGCCAGAATATATAAAGAACACTTACAACTCAACAATTAGAAGACAAATAACTCAATATAAAAAGAGGCAAAGGATTTGAATAGACATTTCTCCAAAAAAAGTTATAAAAAACAGCCAATAAGCACATGAGAAGATGCTCAACATTGTTAGTCACTGGAGAAATGCAAATCAACACCACAATGAGGGGAGGAGGAGATGGGTAAATTCACACTTAATGGGTACAATGGATGATGGGCACATTTATAACTTTGACTCAAACTGTACAGAAGAAATTCATGTAACCAAAATGTTTATACCCCCATAATATTCTGAAGTAAAACTAACTAAATAAATAATGTATTTTTTTTAAAAAAAACACCCCACAATGAGATACCACTTCACACTCACTAGGATAACTATAAGCTATAATAATAATAATGATAATAAAAGATAAAAATAAGTGTTAGCAAGGATATGGAAAATTGGAACCCTCATTCACTGCAGGTGGGATTCTAAAATGGTGCAATCAGTATGGAAAACAGTCTGGCAGTTCCTGAAAAAGTTAAACATGGAGTTACAATGTAAGCCAGAAATTCCACCACTAAGTATATACTCAAGAGAAATTAAAACATACATCTGCACAAAAACCTGTACATAAATGTTCATTGCAGCATTATTCATAATAACTGAAAAGGGCCAACAATCAAATGTCAATTGTTGAATGGGTAAACAAAATGTGGCATATCCATATAATAGAATACTATATTCAGCCATCAAAAGGAATGAAGTACTGGTAGATGCTAGCTACAACATGGAGGAACCTCAAAAACGTGATGCCAAGTGAAATAAGCCAGACAGAAAAGGGCAAGTATTGTGTGATTCCACCTATAGGGAATGTCCAGAATAGGTAAATCTACAGAGACAGAAAGGAGATTAGTGGTTGCCTGGGGCTGTGGGGAGTGGGAAGCAATGAAGAGTAACTGCTAATAAATACAGACTTTTTTGGGGGGGTGGCGAAAGTGTTCCAAAATTGATCATGTTGAGAGCTACACAACTGCATGAATATTCTAAAAAAACATTGAATTGTAAAACTTCAATGGGTGAATTTTATGCTTTGTGAATTATATCTCGATAAAAAGAAGAAGAAAGAAACAACCAGATAAGTCTGGGGGAACCACAGAGCAGAGTGTAGCATGGGAAACTTCAAGTCCCTTACAGAAGCCACATGCTACCGTGAGGTATCTGCAGTAGATATGGCAGCTTGGGTGTTTTAGAGGCCCATCAAGAGGCACACACACAAAAAAATCCAGAATTCCTTGTGGAATCTTGTGGAGGACGCAGAAGGCAGCTGAGGATTAAGCAGCAGCCTACTTGCCAGGCAGTTGTTGTGGCATGGGGTGAACAGCCCCAAAGAAGAAGCTGTGGGGTGGATAGCCAAAGTCAGAGGCTGGATGGTAGATCTGGCCGAAGTTTGGAGGGTTAGAGACACCACTAGGATCTGTGGTAGGAACCCTGAATGGTAAGTAAGGAGAGACAGCTGAGCTTCCTGACAAAATCATTGTGCATTACTCATGCTGAGAGAATAAGCTGTAAATTGTAGACATTTAAGCAGTGGATATAGTGAGGCAAAATGAGCTACACTTCAACCAGGATCCAGCAGAAGTTATGGGGATCAGATTTCCACTCCTCAGTGCCATAAGTGAGTTTGAACTTTAAATCAAATATTTGCACAAAAGAGACTTTTAATTCAGAACAGACTTTTATATTTTAATTGACAGTGTTAATCCTCACCCTGCCCAACCTGTGCTTCCAACCAACTGGGAGAGGTGCTCCAGGACACAATGAGATTAGTTACAGGAAAACAACTATATTTTTAGTTATAGTTTAGATATAGTTTAGTTATATAGTTTATATATTGGTTGGAGGTGAGGCACAGTTGGATTGTAGTGTATACATTTTCATACCCCCGTATATGCATAGAGAGTAGTAGATGAATTCTTTTAAAAAGACAGAAAAGAGAAAAATAGTCAAGTAAAGATTTTCCAAGCTATAGTAGACACCTTCATGCTTTGGTTGCTCACAACTCCTCTAACTACCCCAAATAATACTCTTTTTGATTATCTCCTCCCTAAAAAGCTTTCCTCTCCTGTGTACGAACTAGCCTTATTAATACTTCCACATTCACAGTAGATATTAGCATATCTAAATCTCATTAGTTTATAGAACCTTGTCTCAAACAAATAGGCAGCAAAACAACATTCAATTAGTTTGCACTCCAATTGACAATAGAAGATGTAAATGAAACAACTAGAAAAGTGCGCAAGGTAGATCATGGTTCTTTAGGAGGCAAAGATCTGTTTTGTAATCAGGAAAACAAAAACTGATCAATTTGAAAGGAAAAGTAGGTAAAGAATTCCAGTATTTACTCACATATTCACTCAAATATAAAAGGGAACTAATCACCACCTCCACCACCACAACCATGTGTTATATGTGTACAAGGTTAGATCAAAGTGGTAGCTAAGAATATTACATTCTGCAGTTGTTCAAGGATTACAGTTGAGAAAGTTTGATGACAGAAGATAAAAATAACACTTGTTTAGGCATTATTGGTAGGGGTTTTTTTTTTCAATGAACTACGTGAATTTTCCTCATCTCACCCACAGCCCCAGAAACGTAACAAACTAATTTTGCAATATTAAGTTCACTACCTCAGGAAATTATAATTATTCTTGTTTTCTAAAATGAAAAATAACTATGTTGTAAACATGAGAATAAATTGAGGTGATGATAATATAATCGGTAACCATTCGGCTTAATTCAATTTCTAGTTTTATCTCATAATGAATAATATACATAAGCTCTGTTCCAGTAGTTTCTCCACAGTGGTGAAACAAAGCTTTGACAAGAGTTAGTTAATGGCAATTTAGAGGCAAATGCAGAAGCAGAAACGCTTACAATTTGAGTGTGTTTTGTCGACAAAGAGACTATGGCCTATTTACTTTATTTTATCTAAAAGAAACATGGAATCTTTAGCTCCCAGCTTGACAGTCAGTTACAAAGAGCAGAAGGCACCTTAACGTTTCCTTTGGAGGGTATTATCACTGCACTCCAGTATCAGCAGTGGGTAGAAACACATGTGCTCTATCATACTTTGACCTTTATACTTCAAGTCAAGAGAATCCTGAGCAAGGTCAGTTGCTTTCCTATCCAGTGTGCACTTTGCATAGATGTAAAAAAAAAGAGAGAGAGAGAAACATTTTCACAGAATTTGTTCTGTGGATTTCATTTATGTTTGAATGAAATATGTTTATTTCTATGCTGGTGACTTTGCAAGTAAACAAGGCCAGGAGAGGCATTTCCTCAAAGGCTAAAAGGAGGCATTACCACTACCACCACTAGTTGCCAGAGGATTTATAAAGCATCTTGAGGCTCAAAGTTAGTATGGGAGATGAGCCAAGCTCCGGGGAAGTTAACACAAAGAAAAAGGTTAGTGGTTTTTGGCTTTTTTTCCCTCTTTTAGCCAGCCAATACAACAAGTACTTAGATAGTAACCCCTAGCGGTCAGGTAATGATGTTTTTTTCTGCAATGATCACATTTGGGTTTGTCTATTTTCTTTATGCTGGTGAGGTTTGGAGTTGGAATTAAAAATCCTTGGGGGAAAAGCTATTTTTGTAATTCAGCTGGGGTGTCCTTGTCTTTGGGTTTCCCATTGCATCAGTCCCTTAGCCTGGCACAATAGCCATGATAGAGCTTTGTCTTTTAGATGTAGTGCAGAACTAAGGACATGACTACTGGTGCTTATTAAAGATTCCTTGCTATTTTCACAAAAGTAGGGGCGTTAGACTCTTGTCTACTGGCCAAATTCTAAATTGGGAGATTACATTCTGCTTTCCTAAATTCCCCTAGCAGAAGCAGCAATCCATGGTATCCTACTTTGCTTCCTGTGCTAAACTGTTGTGTGATGTCATTAAATGGCTCTGGTTTTCTACTCTAGAAGTGATCACTTACGTGGGGTGTGGAGTAAATCTGTACCTATTGCCTGGTATCGTATTCAATCCAGTCTCAAACGAATTGAAAGGTAGATTGTGATATTTAAGGATACAGTACAAAACAAAACACCCTAACAGCATACTAGTTGTTGTGGTGCTTTAAAAAAAAAAAAAAACAAAATAAACCAATCTGCTTTCTCTTCTGCAACATAGACAGAAAAAAATTTAAGGCATTTTTTTTTTTACTCCACTAGTAGTTGACAGTGAATTGTTATTTGCCTCAAATATAAGGTTAGTTCTAGCAGTGATGAGATTTGAGGATGAAATCACATGTCACAAACCAATTAAACAATCTCTTTTGTCTTTTTTTTTTTTTGAGAGAGAGTCTCACTCTGTTGCCCTGGCTAGAGTGAGTGCTGTGGCATCATCCTAGCTCACAGCAACCTCAAACTCCTGGGCTTGAGCAATCCTTCTGCCTCAGCCTCCCGAGTAGCTGGGACCACAGGCATGCGCCACCATGCCCGGCTAATTTTTTCTATATATTTTTAGTTGTCCGATTAATTTCTTTCTATTTTTAGTAGAGATGGAGTCTCGCTCAGGCTGGTTTCGAACTCCTGAGCTCAAACAATCTGCCCGCCTTGGCCTCCCAGAGTGCTAGGATTACAGGATGAGCCACTGCGCCCGGCCAATCTCTTTTGTCTTTACGCTGCATTTAATCATCCCAAAGAGTTGATTTATTTCATAAAATTTTGGGGAGAGGAGATTCCTTATCTTTTCTTGTTAATGTATTTCAGTGTCTCTCAATCTTTCCATAAAAACTTCCTTATTTTTGTTTAACCTCAGTTCCACATACTGCAGTTTAACGTCACTCTCTTTTGTCCGTCACTAACCTCGTTATCATATATTGCTATTAAGCGGTATAGCATAATAGCATGGTTTTTAGAATGAGACATGATAGCATGGTTTTTAGAATGAGACATGCCTGCATTCCAATCCTGGCTCTGTCACTTTCTAGGTGTGTGATGTTGGTCAAGTTACTGCTGGAGTTTAATTGCTTCATTTGTAAGTGAGCTACTTCAGAGCATTGCTGTGAAGATCAAATAAGATATTGTTTTGAAGGATTATGGGGTAAGATGAGGCATGATACTGGGCACCTAAAAATGTTCAATACATAGTAGCTATTTATCTGATTATGGACAACATATCTGACTTAATTCATAAACTCTTTGAAAGTGGGAAGCATACTTCCTGTGTATGCCCTGGATTTCAACAAAAGTACAGTGTTGTGCACATAGTATGGTGCAGAGGCTCAATGTTTACTGAATGAATAAACTTCTTTTTGTTTTTTTTTTTTTCCTGACTGGAATAAACAGCCCCCTATTTGCAAGATCCCACACACTTAGATCAAAGGTGACAAAAATCAATCAGTCTTCAGTTTCCAAATATGCAGATACCTGACTTTGTCTAGATGTTTTGGCATGGTGTAGACACAATACAAATAACTTATACTTTCTATTTCTATCAGGTTCATTTCTATGAATTTTAACAGTTGATTATTGTTATTTTTTTATTAAGGGGCATCTTAGCTAGTGCCCAATTGACTCTATCATATACGTCCTCTTCCATTCAAGTATTTTTTATTATTATTTCAAAATATTACGGGGGTACAAATGTTTTTGGTTACATGCATTGCTTTTGTTATGCAGCCAAGCATTTTTTAATTGAGAAATTTCAAAAATGAATATTAAGAACTAATTATATATGTGAACAAAACCTTTCAACTTGTGACTAAGTACATTACCTGCCCTATTTACCACTAAGATCTGCAGTACAGATATGTTGCTAATTGTTTTTTTCCCCAAGCCAAAAAACAAAAACAAAACCCCAAAAAGCCCACCACTGCCAAGTCCAAAAGCACAATTAACATCTTTGAACCACTGAGATGTTGGCTAGGACTTTATTTTTGGCTTTTAAACTTTTTCACGGGGCTAGGAGGCAAAGCTGGGGTAACAAGTACAAGATATATAAATTCACTCGAGCTTGCATATTTGTTGATAAGGAAAGGAAAAAGTATTGCTTTTCTACCATAATCTTGGAAAACCCCTGGTGTGTGCTTAGGTTGATATTAAGACAACGCAGCGCGACCATTTCCCCGACTGCTTTGTACACACTTTACAGGGGCGGTCTCAGGTGTGGAGCTCTGAGCACCTGCTTGCTCACACTCCAACGTTCAGAAACCAGTGTATCGGAGGCCGTGTGGCTCAGGTTCCACGTAACTGTGTTCAAGTGTCACTAGCACTACATGCAGCGGAGGTCATCGAGCTGTGCTTTGGGACTTGGATGCTTACTTCGGACTTTCTCCTTTCTTCCCCCCGTCACTAGTTTCCCTTTCCCTCCTTCCTCCCCGGGCGTGCCCACCTCCACCCCTTGCTCCCATTCTCCACAGTCTCGCTCTTGTTTCCTTCACCTTCCTTTCTAATCGGTTTCCCGTCTTCCATCCTCTGCCGCCGCAGGATTTGGAGCTGGGGCTGGGATGGGGCTGGGGTTCGGAGGCACGAGTTGGGCGGGACAGGCGCTAGGAGCCCAGCCGAGACAGCGCGGGGCGCGCGCCGAGGCGGGGGCGCGCGCGGAGCAGCCGCGTGGCCGGGCAGCCGGGCTGGGGAACGGCGCGCGCGCGCCCTGAGAGCCCCTGGCGCGCCCCCGGCGGCCGGGGCCGCAGCGTGCTCGCCCCCGCCGTCAGCTCGCCTCACTTATGGGTCGGAAGCGCTGCGTGGGGGAGACCGTTCCAAGATGGCGGCGGGTTGCTGCGGGGTGAAGAAGCAGAAACTGTCCAGTTCGCCCCCCTCTGGCTCGGGTGGCGGTGGTGGCGCCTCCTCCTCCTCCCACTGCAGCGGAGAGAGCCAGTGCCGAGCTGGCGAGCTGGGACTAGGAGGCGCCGGTACGCGGCTCAACGGGCTGGGAGGTCTAGCCGGAGGAGGTAGCGGCAGCGGCTGTACCCTCTCTCCCCCCCAGGGCTGCGGCGGCGGCGGCGGGGGCATCTCCCTGTCGCCACCTCCGAGCTGCGGAGTGGGGACGCTACTTTCTACCCCGGCCGCCGCCACCTCTTCCTCGCCCTCCTTATCGTCCGCCGCCTCGTCCTCATCGCCGGGCTCCCGGAAGATGGTGGTGTCAGCAGAGATGTGCTGCTTTTGCTTCGATGTGCTCTACTGTCACCTGTACGGATACCAGCAGCCCCGGACCCCCCGGTTCACCAACGAGCCCTAGTGAGTACCGTGCCCTCTGCCGCCCTCTCCCTTGCGCTTGGGATGGGACTCAGAGTTAAGGCAAAGTGAGAGTCCTCCTCCCCGCCGCCGTCTGCCCCTACCCCTCTAGCTGTCCGGTCCCCCGGAGCCACTCGACCTAAGTAAGGGCACCCTGCAGCTTTCTGCCCTCCGAGGCAAGCACCCCACACTTGGAGCAGGGTGCTGCTGCAAGGGATGGCCCCGTGGTTCCCAGAAGTGTTCGCTTTCTCTTTGCGATAACTTCCAGGAGTTTTTACCCTTTCCTTCTGTACTTCGCAACCCCCTAATACTCCTCCACCCCACCCGGGTTTTGTAGATCTGGATTACTCAAGGTATTGACTTCTCCTCACTTTGGTTTCCATTACCCCAAGTGCAAGCCCCGCCAATATTCCTGTCCCGCGTACCTTGCACTTGGAGAGCTACTATCCCATTGCAGGGTGAAAAATAGCAGCTATCCAACTTCTATTCTGCTCGTGATGGAACTTAGCTCCGGAGCTTGTGAGGTTACCCATCTTTTGCTCCCGGATTCCTTGTGCCCTGGGAAGTGGGGAGGTTTTTTAAAACACATTTCCCTTTACTACCTATTTTTATCCGAACATACCCATTAAAATGTGTTTCTAGTGAAGCGAGCGCACCGCCGGCTTCCTCACATTTGAAGAGTGAGACCTTTTTTTTTTTTCTCATTCCACCGTCTGGGTAATAGCTCATTCAAAGAGAGCTGTCCCCACAGAGCCACTGTCAGTTTGTACATTAAACGTGCATTCGCTTTTGTGTCGATTTCACTTTTAAGAAATCTGTTATACTCGATGATTTAAAAAATAGTTAAACAATCGAACAGTAAATGTGTAGGAATTTTTATGGTTTCCTCTGGTTTTGTACTTTTAATTATTTTACCCTTCAAGTGTGTGGTTGAAATTGTTTAAAATAACATTGTTATAGCTAAAAGCCAGGTTAATTCTAATTCCTGTCCATTTGGATGTGTGGGAGATGGGGCATATGTTTTTTTTTAAATATGTAAACTGAGTGTAAACTGACTTTCTGAGTTAAATGCTAGACAGAATGTAAAGACCAAGAGAGGGCAGAATGAGAAAAAGGATCATTGTTTTTATTATGAGTACTTAGCATCAACAAGAAAAATATAGAAAAATTTCAGTGAAACTAGTACTGAAGGGCATCAACCCTTTTTCTAGCTAAGACAAGTGCCCCTTGTCCTCCATATCATAAATACCTGAATTGGTGTTCTTTTTAAACTGCTTCTTTTCATTTTGGGAGATTAGGGGACAGGACTACTGCATAAGTGTAAACACTTCTGCCTAGACTAAAAATATTAAATTAATATGTAAAGTGGAAATTACAATAAAGTGTCCTGGAAATTGTGCATTTGTATTGTTTTCTTTGGCTTTAATTTTGTATGACTCTTCTGTGGTCTGTGCATTTTCTTTTAGACTTAGTTCATCTTTGGGCATTGGTTCATGAGAAATGCATGAAAGGGCATCCGGGTGGGCACTTCGTCAAATAAATTAAATATCTTTATAAATTTCACAGTGTTAATTCTAGGAGCTTAAATCCTAAGTCCACACCTTTACTTAGCCAGATTATTTTTTTGGTTAAGAAGTAAAATTCATTTTGCAAAGACTGTCATGTAAAAAAATCTATGAAATATTTATTAGCTTGAGTCACTTATTTGTGACTTTTCTGCCTTCTCTTGGATGTCTGTGATGTATTAAAGCTAGTCCTGGGATGATACTTAGCTTGGCTCTGCAAAGTCATGGGACTACAAAAATTCACTCCTGTTTAGTTCTTGAGCTGTTACATGAGTTTGGCAACGGCTGTTTTAGTATTCACGCTCCATTGCTCCAAAGCATATGAGAACACACTTTCAGGAGGTGCTATTTTCACACGTTTTAAAGTGAGTTTGGGTTAACTCAATGACTATAACAAGAATTTTAAAAGGAAAGTGGGCTTGACCAGTTCATACAGAAAATGCTTTTGAAAATATCATTTTAACAGTAGCCACTTTGCACATGTATTTAGATATTGTTCTCTAATACCCCAGCTGCTGGATTTTTCATGGAATTAAACAGACAAATAAGACACACTTTTGACCACCGTGGATATGTTGAAAGAGTGGTGGAAAAATAAGAACTATTATCATTTAGCAGGCCTTGAATGTATCATGTCTTCTGCAAAACAACTAGAGTAGACACAGAATATGACCAAGTGGGGAAGAGGACTGTGTCTTATTTTCATTTATCTTAAAGTCACTTTTGAGGTGTACCGTGGAAATTCAGAAAAATTTCTTGATTACGGGAGGGAAATAACTGTAGTCATTTGATGGTGCCTTAGTAACCACCACACATTTTTCTTTGTTTTGCATATTCAACAGCATTGTGTAGTTATTAGTGTGGCTTTATGCTAGGTGCCATAAGACATAAGTAGACATATTGAAATTTTTTTTTCCCTCAGAGTTATTAGTATGGTGTAATGAGCAGTGTGTTTCAGGTCCTGTCTTTGTCCCTCAGAAGATGTGCTTTTGACAATTTCACATTCTCATATGTAAAAGCACGGTTTTTGTCCCTTCCTAGGACCTTTCTCTCAGAATGTCTGTAACTGGTGAAATCTGCTTTTTATAGGTTTAGAAGTTATAGATTCATCAGTTACACCTCCACTCTGAAAGGTTATTAGAAATTTCTAGTGATGTATGTGCTTCAGGTCGGGGGGAATGTCAATATTAACAGGCTGTATGGACACAAATTCTTCACTGTTGCTGTTTTTTTGAATACCTACCCCATTGCAGAGAGCATTGTATAGGCAGGTTTGTCCACAGAAATATGGTTCAAGGTGTAAGAAAAACATAACTTTAAGTGCACTTTACTATTTAAAATCAAAACTCTTGGATTTATGTGTCAGGGAGCCCAGATAGCCATTTTATAGGAACCTGTTTGCTACTATAAAGGGATCCACTGTGCCAGGTGTTGAGTCAGGTGGCCTCCAGAGCACCTCGGCTGCACGGATGCCTGAGTCCCAGCCCCAGCGATTCTGATTTAATTGGTCTAGGATGGGGCCTGGGAATCAGGATTAGTAAAAGCTCCCCAGGTGATTTTAATGTGCAGCCGAGGTGGAGAACCACCAGTTATATTCTATTTAGGTTTTGAGATTGGGATTAATTTGGTCTGGGATTGTGCTTTGGAATCCATATTTTATGAGCACCCTGGGTGATTTTGGTAAACAACTGATTTGGGAAACACCTGCAATGTGGTCTGCAGAAGACATCACCTGGGAACTTGTTAGAAACGTAGGCTCTCAGGCCCCACCTCAGAGGTGCTGAATTAGAATCTGCATTTTAACAAGCTCCACAGGTGATTCTTATGCACATTAAAGTTTGTGGAGAACTGGTTCTCAAATTTTAGAGTACCTCCTAATCTCCTGTAGTGCTTGTTAAAACACAAATTGCTGGGCCCCATTCCCAGAGTTTCTGATTCAGTCAGTGTGAGGTGGGGCTATGAATTTGCATTTCTAACAAGTTCCCTGGTGATGCTGATACTACAGTTCCCAGGACCACACGTTGAGAACCACTGGGTTAGAGAGAAGTGAGGACCTGAATAAGTACTTGAGCAGCTGTAAGGAATGGCAGTTTTTGCTGCCAGTTTCCAGTATTAAACTTCCTGCTTCTGTGTCACTATCCTTTATTATGTTCATTCTAACTTAGCACCCAGGAGATTGAGTGCTGCCAAGAGCGTAAGAGTCTGAGGTTCGGCCTGGGGATCGGGGGAGGGCGGGTGACTTTTGGAAGCCTGTGGTATGATTTTGAGGTCCTTTTTCAGAAATTGTTAAATGTGAGTGGTATATTTTAGGAGTTAAAAGTAGCACAGATATTATATCTTAAGGTGAGTTATATTGATTTTAATAAGTAAAGCCCCCTTTTGTTCCCATTAAATGCTTTCATGATTAGCTCACTAAATAACATGTGAAATGATTTTAAGAGCTTTTATTTATGCTTATGCTTATGCTTGCTGGATTTCATTTTAAGAATTTCCCATATTAACAAAGAAATATAAAAGGATCCTGCTAAGGCACTGGGATTGTTCAGTCTTATATCTTTAATGCTGTGTTGCATGTCACATCCTGTGAACTTTTTATTTTAATCATCTTACCATCTTTGAAGTTAATGCAACACTGCGTTCTGTATAGACCATAGCATGTAAAAGATTCTTTACTATTAAATGTCAGTAAGTGTGGTTTTCTATTGCATTGAATAAAATGTATTTTTTAAAAAATCCACTCCTGGATGTGCAGATTTTGAGAGATTCTTATCAAGTGTTGAGCAGTTAACTCTTTCTCATCTTGCCACACTAGTCAAATTGCTGGTTTCAGCATGCTTGGGAGGAGTTCGGTTATGTTAGGGGAGTAGGCATTTTGTTTCACCAGAACAGTAGCAATTCTATTGCACTGTCAAAAAGATGATTTGATAATGCAGCTCAAGTTAAAGTGATATTAAATCAGCATTTTAAACATAAGCTATTATATTTCTTTTATGTCTTTTTTGATGAAGACCGACCAGCATAGCCAGAAGATGTATCTGTCTAGTACAGATGATTCTACTAGACGAGGACAGATTTCCTTATCCATGCTAACATAATGGTACTAACTTCCATTCCCTGGTCACAATGTGAAAAAGAAAAATATTGTCTGAAAAATCGTTGAGCCTTTTCGAAGGTATAATATGGTTTTCAACAATGTTGATTTCCATTGGAGGACAATCTGATATCCTGTTTTACTGAGAGAAAAGAAGGCAGGCATGTTCCCAGTTGTCATCTATGCTGTAAAAATTGTCAGTGACTGAAATGGAAGGATGGAGAAATATAAATTACAAAATCGTTTTTATATCCATGCATAAAGTGTATGTAGGGCAAGGTATATTTAGAAAAATAGAAAATAAATATTCAATGCTTATTTTACCTTCTCCCCCATATGGCCAAAGGGAGTGACAATCTAGCCCATAATTTTTCTTACTTATGAATTGTGTTTGTGCTGCATTCAGGTTTCAGTTAGTGGGTGAAAGCCAAGAAGGAATCTCTGCTGGGATCTCTCAGTCCAATGGGAAGAAAGACTACTACTGAAAAAGTGAAAAATGCTCTGTTAACACATGCATGAGTTGTTTTTCTAAGTATGTGTTTCTCAGAAACATACTAACATTCACATTGTTGTCTTTTAAATACTCTACACTTTTTGAAATTGAGCTTGTGTTACAAATACTAAAATCTTTTACTGCAATGGATTATGTTTTTGAAGTCAGTTACACTTCCATTTATAGATAATTTTAGTTTTTGAGAATTTATATGTGTGAAACACTAAACTTGTGTAATGAGATTAGTCAAAGTTCCCAAGTTTTCCCGATTTCAATAGGCGTTATTCTGTACTCTCGATGTCACACATGCTTGCCTGTTATAAAGCAGCACAATGACCAGGGCTTTTACATTTAAATTTTCTTAAATAGTCTCTTTTTCAAACTTGTGTAATAATGTCTCTTTTTGATACTGTTCTGAATCAATTAAGCTAAGTGAGTGAGGACCAGCAGTAAAACCCAGCGGCTGCCAAGAATGGACCTTCAATGTGTAAGCTGTCTTTCCACAATCGTAATTGGGCAGTTGCTCACAGGACACTGGAGACAGTGTGGGAAGCCAGTGGTTGTGTAGGTGGGAAGAGTAGATTCCCAACAGTAAACTTATTTAGAGTTGAGCTTCTGTAGTTAGTGTTACTAAGAGCAAAAATGACCCACAAGCTTATGTAGTATAAAGAAAAGAACCCAGTGGAAGAAGTATAATGTAATAGTATAGCTGGCTGGAGCATATTTTATGTTTGGTCCAACTATAAGTGGCATCTTTTGTATCAAGTGTGGGTGTATTTTCTACAGCTCTTGATGTATCATACTTTCAAACTTGCTCAACCTTAAAAATGCTAATGTTGAATAGCTGAGTGGAAATTATATGTCATTGGGAAAAAAAACCACCCTGTTTTTTTAAAAGCATATACATTATGCCGAGTTCCATGGTAGGAAACTAGTGAAATAGAAGTAGTCTTATCCTCACAGAGCTTACAGTCTTGTTCAAGATATGATACAAATATTGAAGTTGCTTAAAATGCTTACAGAGCAACATATACATGATTATAAAGTAATAACATATAAATAAAATACATAAGCATGGGAATGACATGGAATAAAGGAGAGTGGTCAGGAAGAAGGCTTTTGGGAGGGATAACTTGAACCAAGTTTTTAAATGGGAAAGGTACAGAGATTATTGGTAAAGAGTCCCTATGACCAGTGAATCTTAAAGTCTTACTTGGTTCTCAAACCGGCTGCTGTCACCACCACACCCCTTGCCACAGTAATTGGGGATTCCCAGCAGCTGTCTTTAGTCAGCAACTTGTACTCTCAGCATTCTTCATACCACTCCCCTTGCTCTGGTCTCTAAGATCATAAAACTTCAAGGAAATTAAAAGTTGTGTTGGGAACTCTCTGGGAAGGCTGGATAAGAGATTTTGCATCTGGTTATAGTTTCTTGTATTAGGACGAGAACAGTATTTGTAGAATAGTCCTTCAGAGTGTCAGATGAATTGGAAGAAGAGTGTCAAGCTAGGACAGATTAGCTCAGCTTAAGGTTATGAGGGCAGTAGGAAAACTGGCATTGAAAAGTGGGAAAGTCACCCCAGGAGCAGAGTTTGTGAATATAGGAACATTGCAAAATTGAGAATTGGAAGAAGTTATCAACATATGCAAGGACTTGTACTCTAGGGCCAGGTTTTGTGTAGGAGTGGAAAGATTGCAGCTCACCTGTTTTTTGGCTTTCATCATTGCCTCTTCTTTTCTTGGCTCTGTGCCTAGCTATTCTTGTGCTCAGGAAAAGTTTGTTCAATAGTTCTGTTGGAATGGCTATGAAATTTGGTCACAGGTATAAGAATACTCCCCTCTCCTTCGTCACCTATTCCCAACTGTATCTAATTTAGGAGAAAGGAGAAGACATGTTGGTTTATATAATTTGGATCAAGTATAAAGATAGCTGGGATAGCTTTTGTATGAAGACTTGAAGTTAGATGACTGCATGTGAGTAAAGAGGCATTGCAGAAAAAAAAATCTAACAAATTCCCATTGCTGGGGGAAGTAAAAGGGAGAGAGGCTTTGAACCTGATTCAGAGTTTATAAGCCTGGGCAACCAGGAGGATGGTGGTGCTGTGAAAAAACATCAGGGGAAAACGGAAAGAAACAAATGGTTGGGCAGGTGAAATCAGATTTCTTACTATGTGTAGTTCCAAGTGTTGGCAGTTATCAGATGTCATTTTTTTTTGAATTAACAGAACCACAGAGCAACGACAGAACTATTGTGATGTTTTGGTTGACTCTTTGGGATCACCCCAGTCCCCTTCCTGCCAATTATGACTTTGAACTGCTCCAATAGGTAGAGATTGGTGATAATTTTCAGCTTTGTACTGCTAGTAAAAATACCTGGCAGAATGTTAGGTTTCCCTAATGTAGGTTTGTACATTTCCTCAGTGTTCAGGCTTATCAATTTGTACAGCGGTCAGTGATTCTTATATTTCCTTATGTGTATATCATAGCACAGCCTTGAGCTAAATAGAGCCTTGTGGCAGACCGTCTTAGGAACTTGTAGTTTCAGAACTTCAATTAAAGGACATTTCTGAAGGACTAGAAGTGCTGTTTGGTACTAGACTCTAGGTTCTGTGTCCTTAAGCTTAGAAAGTAATATAGCTTGAATCAAGCTGGATCTGTTTTGCAGCTTTGCTCAACAATGAAGGATGAATGTTATCAATTGGCAGGATCAGCCATATTGCTTTAGGATCTGTGCAATCTTCAGTGGATGGGCATATGTGAAAAGTTGTGCTTCAGTTCAGGCTTACTAATATTAGTTTTTTAAAATAAGGTCTGTGATAGTCTTGATGATTCTTGCCTTTCCCCTATCTGTTTCATTTTACAGATAATCCACACTGTGACCCAAAGCCACATGCAATGCTGGGAGAGCACAGTTGACTGTATTATGCAATATCCTGCCAGAAGATGCTGACCAGCTCTCTAGTAATGGAAAGTAGTGAGATTGACTTAACAGCCTATATAGTTCACCTTGCCTTTCCATATACTTTGTATGTGACCTGTAAGCGCATGACACACAATTCTAGTATTGTATCTTGTATTGGGATCTTGGATTGCTGCAAGGTGGTAACATCAGATTCTCTGCTTTGCTTCAGGTGTCAGTGAATCTTTGAGTCATTCTTATAAAATGGAATCTATGAAAACTTGGTTTTGATGCTGTCGGCCTAGCTAGGGGTCCTACAGCACTACGTCTGCCTCAAAGAAATGTTTGTGTACTAGTCATGTTAGTGTGTTTCTTCTCTGCGACATCATTATTGCTTGTAGTAGCCTAACACCCACATGGTTAGGTATAGGTGGTTTGGGGTGCAGATAAGCTATGTAGCAGGTAGAACCTGAACCTCAGTACATACCTCATTGTAGTAAGGCAAGTACCCTGTGTGTGCTGATTTTGAACAACAGTGAGGTAAGTGTTTAGGTGAAGGGTGCATTTTTATTTCCTTTTTAAATATGGTAAGTGGAAGATGACATTGGTGATTTATTCACTAAAGAAGAATCTCATGAAGTCTTCTGACCTTTATCCATGTTAGAGTGGTGCTCTCAACACATTTCATGAATTTTTCTCATGATAAAAACAAACAAAAAAAAACTTGCCATGGTGTCTTTTGCATTAAAATAAAACAAGCAAACAAAAAACTTGCCACTAGCTTGGCCAGGTACTTGATTTTGTGAAATAGCTCTTTGATGTTAAGAGTAGATACAGGGCAGTCAGTGGCTAAAATTTTTTGTTCAGTTTACAGATCCTTTTACCCCCACACTCTTCTGCTTGTCAATTCAGAAAACCCTCACAAGAACAAATGGGAATGATACTGCTTCTATTTCTCTGACACTAATGAGATGATACGTGGTTTGTGGTATGCTTTACTCCACAGACTCCTCCAACTATTGCCCTGCTTGGCAAGTTGTTTTGCAGGAATCCACTCTTCCACACTGAAAGCCTTGGTTATGTAGAGAAAGAGAGTCACACAGGGCTGGAGGCAGGAATAGAGGGCACATGGGAATTATGGAGGAAGAAAAATGAATTGTAATTAAGTGAGGTGAAGGCCTGGATTCAGGGCAGAAAAGGGAGACTAGGCACCTGGTCTGGAGCAGGAGTACTCCAAGAGACATGTTTTATATCACATAAACCTAGATGTCCCTCCTTTAGGACCAATGGCCATGACACACTTGTAAAAAAATAATTATTCCTAGCAGAAGCAAATGCATAGCATGAAGTTTAATAAGAGATCTTAACAGGCGCTACTATGGTTAACTTAATTTGTAAACTATATTCTCACAGATAACTGGAGTGTCAGCCATTTTTTGGTCAATCAGTTTTTCTTTAATTATATACATGTATGCTGATTTTATTTTTTATTGTGGAAAAAGCATGAGATCTACTCTTAACATTTTTAAGTATATGGTACAGTATTGTTAACTATAAGCACTATGCTTAGCTTATTTTTTAAAGGTACATAATAGTGGCTCTACCTAAAGCAACTCATTTTTCATAGGAATTTTGGGAATCCTTTAATTAATCTTACAAATACATGTATTAGAGATGTACACAACCTATTTACAAGAGAGCTTAATTTAGGTTTTGAGGTATTTATTTTTCCAAAATTATTAAAAATTATGTATAAACTATATTAAAGGTGTTAGAATCAGAAATAACCATTTTAAAATGTGTTTCAAGCTAGTAGTATTTCAGTTAGTATTTGACCTGGTATTATTTACTTTATTGGTATTCTGATAACAACTGATTGTATTTGAAAAGAACTTGATTTTCTCACTTTCCTTTTAGGTTATTCTTCTCATCCTATGTTCTTTAGGGCTTTCTGATGAATTTGCTAATAATAATATAAGGAAAAGTCTTCAACAAGTAGGAGCTTTGCCTTTGTTCACCCACTTTTAAAAGTGGAAGGACTAAGGCATTCAAGAGAACATCAGTTTTGACATTCCTGAGGAATGTTTCTGAGTGTATGTTTTCTAGATAGATGGAAAATTGGAAGATAAATTGCATAATGGGATATTGTAAGTAACGCCTTTAAGTCCATATGTATACACAGGGTGTCCCAAAAGTCTCCATACAAAGGAAAAATTTTGTAATGAGTATTTTGTAAATGTACATTTAGCTATAATTTACCATTTTTCCTACGTATGGCAACTTTTGGGACACCTTAAATATAAATCACTTTAGTTAAGCACTTCTTATTTATTTATTTATTTTTTGAGACAGAGTCTCACTCTGTCACCTAAGCTAGAGTGCAGTGGCATCATCATAGTTCACTGCAACCTCAAACTCCTTGGCTCAAGCGATCCTCCTGCCTCAGTCTCCTGAGTAGCTGGGATTATAGATGCTCACCACCATTCTCGGTTAATTTTTCTGTTTTTTTGTAGAGACAAGGTCTTGCTCTTGCTCAGGCTGGTCTTGAACTCCTGACCTCAAGCAATCCCCCTGCCTTGGCCTCCCAAAGTGCTAGAATTATAGGCATGGGCCACCACACCCAGCCTAATTAAGCACTTCTTGAATCTCTTACAGTGTACACACTTGTTTCTAATGAAAAGCTCACATCTAAATGTGGCAGTGGCATCTGTGAAATAATAGATACGGTCAAGTCATGGGTCTTGAAAGTTGTTTGTTTGCCCTGTTGTCTACACAACCAGTATGAGGTTCTCTTTCATTAGCTGGGGTGTAGCCAGTTTTTAATATTACCACTGAATTGTAATGCATCAATTTGGATTTTGGAGAAGTTTCTAATTTCTATTTAGAGATGGCTTTGCAGTTCTAAATAAGAAAGTAGAATTTCCACCATGATTACCCCTTTGCTTACAAAGTTTTAAAATGAATATTTGTTCAAGCCTCAAGTTTTATTTGCCAGAATTATCTTAAGACAGTGTGTTTTACATCAATACGTGTCTCTTATTCAAAGCCAGTACTGTTCTTCCTGTTATGGTTAGTTCTAATATTTCAGTTCAACAAGTAATATAGCTGTTGTAGACAGAACACTGTGCTGGGCCCCTTTTTGGGTATGGGTGAGAGGTCCATAAAATAGGCATAAAGCCATGCTTTATGTCCTTAAAAAGCTTGTAGTCATATTGATGAGACAAGATTCATGAAACAAATAATGAAGTCACATATGATTCAGTGGCCGAATGAGTGATGGAGACAATGAGGTCTATAGGACTCATTGTTTAGACAGACTAATGTGGGCTGGGATTGTACAGGAGGGCTTCGTGGACAAAACAGGATTCAGGCTGGGTAAAACTTTCATAGATGGAAAAAGCATTTTAGGCAGAGAAACAACTTACACACAGAGGTCAGAAGGAGCGTTATATAGTGGTCAGTGGGTACCAATCAAAGGTAGATCAAAATGGAGGAGAACCTGGTGAGAAAGGGGACCTGTCAGGAGATTGTAGCTATAATTCAGGCATTGGAAAATTAAGGTCTACCAGTTGACAATTTTAAACTGTTAATGGTCTATGAATTGCTTCTTTCTTAGTAAAGTTTCCCTTTTGTCCAGTTAATTATGCCTCAGCGGCTCCTTTAATGTCGTGAATGTCATAAAGACTGGACTAGAGACTGGGAAATAAGCAAGAGTCCGCTGTGTAGACAAAGTGCTTTCATTCATCAATAGACATTCAGCATAAGTCAGTTAGATTAACATTGGTTATATCACACTTTGCCTGAGTGCCTTTTATGTTCAGTGTTCTATTTTCTTCTGAACTTCAGCATCTCAAATGTGAAGTTGGAAAAATTGACTGGCTGCAAAGATTACATAATTTAGAAATAAACTACCCTAATTATTATAGAATTAAATGGTTTAAACCACTTTTTTTCTCCCTAAATTAATGAAGAAATTTTACTTGACTATTGCAAATTTAACTGAGATAAGGTAGGTACTGGGGATTATAATAGTTTTAGGAGGATTGTATGCTAATTATTGAATGATGTCATTTATGAAATTAGTTTAAACATAAATTAGTCTAATGGGTGTGCTCTTTATGGTTCTTAACGTGCACTATTTAAGAATGCTACCACTCTAAGAAACAAATGATATAAACAAACTTTGTAAAGGTTTTATATTACTATTTAGAATAAAAATTCTAAAATAGTTTCCTAAATTACAATGGAGGAGCATATTTTATTTTATGTTGAACAATGATTACTCCTTGAAGAAAAAAAGAGCAAAGTTCTCATTCTTTAGCTGTTTTGACTGTGGCAAGAGAACAAGCAAATCCCATTTTAAAGTGAAAAAATGGGTGTAGGTCCAGTGGGTTCTGGTTCCTGTATCCTTGGGCTGTTCTTAGAACCTTTGCTTGTGTTTATTTCAGTTCAGTCTAGAGAAATTCAGGTCAGTTCTTGCAGAAGAGGAATGGTTTAGTCTTGAAGGTTTCTTTCACTTTCATGAAGAGTTATAATTATTTACCATTTCATAATAACCCTTCATTAACCCTTTACTAATTTAAATAATTTGTACCAGCCCAGCATGGTCTCTGGTGCTTTCGTTTTCTCAGAATTGTTATGTTTATTATTTGAATACTTTTCATTCCAAATCTCTTCTACCGCAATTCGAAGTATAAATTTAGGAAGACCCTTCTCTTCCCCTTCCTCAACATATTTTCTCTCTGGAGCTTTGCCACTTTCAAGAACAGTAGCTTTGAATAGTTGAAGGCCTGGTAGCTTTGCATTATAGAATTTTTACCCATTTAAATTCTAACAGTGTTTACCACTTTGTATTATCTAGAAAGTTATTTACTGGTCCTGCTGGTTTTCCATTTTGGGGAGGTGGTGGAGTGATGGGGGTGGGGAGGTTATAAATTTATGACTTCCGAATTTTTCAAACAATAGATTTGAGTATCTAAAGGAGTGTATAAACACTAACTGGATCAGTTTTGGATTCAGGGCAGTATAAATCAGAAAGGTTTCTAGAATTTTTTCCAGGGAGATTTTAAAGCAGAGAATAAGTGAGATGTTCCATCATGTTCCCTTCTGTGCCTTACCTGGAAGTGGATATCTTTTTCTCTTGTGTATAACTGAAACCATAAGATCTTTGTGGACTTATTTAATATTGTTTGTTATTTAGGGACTGACATGGCTATATGTAGCTGTATGCAGGAGGGTAAGACTATGTGTTTATGGTTCTCAATGAGGTATGGCATATGCTTTAATTACCTGGTTATCTTTTACTCTGTGGTTCCATTCCTGTGGAAGATTGGGATGTTTGGAAAATTACTTGGTACTATATTTCTTTTTCTACTATTTTATTTTAAACTGTAGGTTCCAAAATTTTTAGATAAATGTTTCTTTTTTTCCAGTATGTCTGTGTTCGAGGGTTTTTAATCCAGTGCCTAAGAATGGATTTTAGAAGGTTGGCAAACGTAATGAAATTTTATGCAAAATTTTGAGCATAAGTACATTTTTTTTTTTTTGAGACAGAGTCTCACTCTGTTGCCCTGGCTAGAGTGAGTGCCGTGGCGTTAGCCTAGCTCACAGCAACCTCAAACTCCTGGGCTCAAGCAATCCTCCTGCCTCAGCCTCCTGAGTAGCTGGGACTACAGGCATGTGCCACCAGGCCCGGCTAATTTTTTCTCTATATTTTTAGTTGTCCAGATAATTTCTTTCTATTTTTTTTTTAGTAGAGACGGGGTCTCACTCTTCCTCAGGCTGGTCTTGAACTCCTGAGCTCAAACAATCCGCCCGCCTCGGCCTCCCAGAGTGCTAGGATTACAGGTGTGAGCCACCGCGCCTGGCCAAGTACATTTTTCTGATTAAAAGTTTCATATCTTTCATCAGGTTTTCACAGAAGCTTTCAATAGCACTGGCTTCTTAAGGATATTCAAAGATTATCAGCTAACATTGGCTGGGAAAGTATAAGTCTGCTTCTTTAACTGGGGCATTGCTGGAAACCCCCTGAAATCTATTCTTGGACTCTAGATTAGGACTCCCTGACTATAGACATATTAGGAGAGAAAGAAGAATTTATCTAAACATATTGGAACCTGTAGCTACATGGTGGTGTGCTACAGGATAAATGAAACCACAGGGTAAACAGTGTCTCTTTTTGGACTATCAGTTTTCCAGAAATAGAACATAAATTTTATATTGAAGCAAAACAGGTATGTTGTAGTGTAGAATGTAAAATTCACAAAGATAAAGCATTATAAAGAAATTTGCCACTTGTGATGGGCCATTTGTGGTAACTCTCCTCAATTCCTACCCATTCATATCTTTAATCTCCTTTGCCTACGGTGTACATCAGTTGAAAAGTTTGAAAAATCTCATTCAACCTATTGGTTCAGTGATTGTGGACCAATGAGAATCCTATGTTAGAAATAAATGAACATATCACAGATAAGGGCTAACTGTAAGAGAAAACTGATTTCCACAGTACACTAAGTGACTATTATGTTATTGTCACACTTGAAATAGCCTACATTTGGAAAACAAAAGGAATACCTTTTGACTTGAATAGATATTTCTCCAAAAAAGATACACAAATAGCCAGCAAGTACATGAAAAGGTGCTCAATATCACCAATCATCAGGGAAATGCAAATCAAAACCATGAGATACTACCTCACACCTGTTAGGATGACTGTTATCAAAAAGACAAGAGATAACGAGTGTTGGCGAGGATGTGGAGAAAGGGGGACCCTTGTACACTGTTGGTGGGAATGTAAATTAGTATAGCCATTATGGAAAACAATATGGAGGTTCTTCAAAAAATTAAAAATAGAACTACCTTATGATTCACCAATCCCACTTCTGGGTATATAGTCCAAGGAAACCAAATCAGTAGCTTGAAGAGATACCTGCACTCCATGTTTATTGCAGCATTATTCACAATAGCCAAGATAACCTAAGTGTCAGTTGACAGAAGAATGGATAAAGAAATCATGGTGTGTGTGTATACCTACATATACACAATGGAATATTATTCGGCCATAAAAAGAAGGAAATCCTGTCATTTGCAACAACACAAGTGAAGCTAGAAAACGTTATGTTAAGTGAAAGAAGCCTGACACAGAAAGACAAATACTGTATGATGTCGCATTTATGTGGAGTCTAAAAAAGTTGAACTCACAGAAACAAAGTAGAATGTGTTTGCCAGGTTCGGGGGGTGGGGGTGGGGTTGGGTAAGGGAAAATGTTGAGAAAAGTGTACAAACTTTCAATTGTAAGATAAGTTCTGGGGATTTAATGTACAGCATGGGTGGTGATGGATTTGTTAATTTGATTATGATAATCATTACACAATGTATACATAGATTATCAAGTTGTACACCTTGAAATATATAATCTTTATTTTCCATTAAATATTTTTAAAAAGGAATACCTTTGTTTTTATGGAAAATTTTGATGTGTCTGTTCTCACATTAATATAATTTAGATAAAGGAAAACAGATTTGAAGAAACCTGGCCTAAGGGATTATAAGTTATCTTTAAAAGAACAAATACTATTTTAGCATGTAATTTCCCTCATAAAATGTTTCACGGCAGACTTGTTTATTTTGTAGATCTGAGTCAAAGCTGAATTTAACACATTAGTCTTTAACTTATCCAAAATTAATATCTTTTGGCAAAGAACCAACACTGCTTTATGACTCTTAAACCTTTTTTTATGTTAATCACCAACACTAGAAATTTGCTTTATTTGGGGGGCCTTTTTTTTCCAAAAGCAAAATATTTATCACTTCCTGAGTTACTGCGTAGTTTATAATGCAAAGAAAACATTCAAGCCTAGTGAGATGATAGGATATCCTTACTAAGCAACTCATTCACACATATTAGAATTAAAGTACACAAGATTCAAATTCTTCAAATTAATGTCTCAGCAAAATGAAAATTATTTAATCAAGGATCTTAATGGTCACTCATAAATTCCTGAAATTGCATATTTTAAGTCCATGAATTCTGAAGATCTATAGTAATGAAAATGTACCATATTATATACTTTTATAGTATACTCACGTTTTTAAAAAATACATGTGGAATGGAACAATGAAACTGGATAAATGATAGCATCATAAATATCACTGAGAATACTGTTGATTTTTATGAGTGATTTCCTCTATATTAAATATCTGCTCTATTTAAATTGATTTTCCAAGAAAAGATCTTAATGACTTAGCAATCACTCTTATAGTGTTTTATACATTGTCATTGATTCTCAACATGTTTCTTCCTGAACATGACTGTGTGCACTGCAGCATGACTCTCAAATCCAGGAGTCTCATGTACAATTCTAAGTGCTACTTTAAGAGGAATAGCAAAGTTATATGGATGTAGAAAGTATTATGTGTTTGTTCTCCCTCCCTCCCTCCTTCTCTCTCTCTCTCTCTCTCTCTTTCTCTTTCTCTTTCTTTCTCACACACACACACACACACACACACAGGTATAAGGTTGTTTTTATATCATACCTGCAGCTAAACTCATTTGGGGTCCCCCCAGAACTCTCCAAATGGAGAACCACTTGTAATAGGTTTGATACCTCCTAATCTAGTATTAAGATAATGCCATCATTATTGTCAAACTTTTTCATGAATAATTAATTGTATGTGATAGCATAGTAAATGTTATTTTAAAATGAATTTTAAAAATGTTTATGATTCCTTATAAAAGTCAAGGCTTAGAGCTTATAATCATGATTTTCCTCATTTCATCAAAGAAATACATTAAGATCTTTATACTAACCTCTCATCTGTTTAGTTATGACTCTAGGCATCAAACTAGTTGTTTGTACTGTCTGTCCTACCATGACTAGGATCAATCATAGTCTCTCGTGTTCTTTTATTTAAAATTAAAATATGTGAATCTTTAATAATAATATTATAAAAATGTTTGAAATGTAGCCAAATATTGATAACAGTAAATGCTTTTTATTGCATCTGTTATCAAAAAACACACTTATTTCCTTGTCACCAAAGGTAAAATGGAATGTAAGTCAAGGCTGATCATATTTCTCTTTTAATTTTATAGATGTTCATGAACTTTAGTAGTTTACATATAGATATCACCAGGGATCCCACATATTTTGCTGGGCAATTTTAAGAGCTGATGGTGACAGTGTTTTTAGAAGATACCAATACCAGAATGATTTTCACACTCAAAGAGGAGATTTCTAGAATACTGGAGTAAGGGCCTCAGTAAAAGCAATGTGAACACTGGCAACAGTTGTCAAAAGCAGCTTTTTTAGAATTCTAAAAATTAACCAAAAGCTTCCAACAACCTGAGAAGCATTTATTCAATAAAATAGATGATTTTCAGTAAGTACGAACAGTAACTTTTGTTTTGTTTTAACTTCCTGAATCCTATCTCACTTTCTCCAATTCCACAATAGCCACAATAGTCTTTTCACCACAGTAGTTGTGAAAACCTGCAGCCACTGGAGGGTACAAGCTCCCCAAATATCCTGTTCCCAGAGAATTTTCACTATTTGACATGTCTGACTCACAAGGCTTGTGTTTATTTGATCTGACTCATATTCATTCAGTGGAGAAGCCCTATCCCCAGGACATTTGCTGAAAACAGTCAGCAGCAATTGTTTTTAACACTGCATCTACCTGAGGTGGCTGCCTTTGAGACCTTGTGCAAGCAGGAAGTGAAGGCTAAGGCAGAATTGTAAACTGCCAGAATGTGGAAGGCATGTCCCAACACAGGACCCCTTGGCAAAGGGTGAAAGATCTCTTAATTCAAAACATTTTAGAAAATCTGTCAGTCATTAGCTGATCACTAAGCTAACTGAACAGAGTCTTCAATGGACACACATGGCAGGGAATACAGACATTATGGAATTAGTTCAGGGAAGTCACTGTGACTAAATAAACAGTAACAACAACAAACCTTGGGGAGAGGGAGATCTATTTCCAAACTTGCCATATTACATTATTTAAAATGTCTAGTTTTCAACAAAAAATTAAAATATAACCCAAGAAACAGTAAAGCATGGCATATACTCCAGAACTAAGCAATCAATAGAAACTGTCCCTGAGGAAACCCACATATTGTGCTTAGTAGTCAAAACTTTATGTCTGATAATTATAAACATTCAAAGAACTGAAGGAAATCTATGGCTAAAGAATAAAAGGAAAGTATGAGAATGAGGTCTCATCAAGTACCAATTATCAACAGAGAGATAGAAATTATAAAAAACCAAATAGAAAATCTAGAGTAGGAAATTATAACTGGATTGAAAAATTTACCAGAAAGTTCAACAGTGGATTTGAGCTGGCAGAAGTAAAAATCAAAAAACTTGAAGATAGGTTAATTGAGAAACCAAAAGAAAAATGAAAAAAAATGAACAGAGTCTCAGAGACCTGTGGGGTACCATCAAGTGTACCAGCATACACATAATGGAGTCCCAGAAGGGGAAAAAAGGGATAGAAAGAATATTTAAAGGAAAAACACCTGAAAATTTCCCAAATTTGACAAACATTTTAATCTACAGTATTCAAGATGCTCCATGAATTTAAAGTAGGATAAAGTCAAAAGAATTTACACCTAAATACAATGAGAGGCTGAATGTTGAAAGACAAAAAACTAAAAGAATTTGAAAGCAGTGAGAAAGAAGGGACTCATCACGGACAGGGCATCCTCAATAAGCTTAGCAGATGATTTCTCATCAGAAACTATGGAGGCCAGAAAGACAGTGGATTGGAATGTTCAAAGTGCTGAAAGAAATGGACTATCATCCAAGAACTCGATATCTAGCAAAACTACCCTTTATAAATGAAGGAGAATTAGGTAAATTCTCAGATAAACAAAAACAGAATTTGTTGGTACAGACTTGCTCTACAAGAAATACTAAAGGGAATCCTTCAGGCTGAAGTGAAACTCGATATTAACATGAATGCACATGAAGAAATAAAGAGCACAGGTATAGGTAACTACATAGGTAAATATAAAGACAATATAAAGGTAT
Source organism: Avahi laniger (assembly GCA_963575035.1). Taxonomy (NCBI): domain Eukaryota; kingdom Metazoa; phylum Chordata; class Mammalia; order Primates; family Indriidae; genus Avahi; species Avahi laniger. The sequence continues at coordinate 45,410 of CAUYSK010084849.1, forward strand.
TTTTATTTGGAACTTTTTTTCTTCTGATTTAAAAGGCAGCAGCTGCATAAAGCACTAATCATAAAATTGTTGATGGTCTTATCACATGTAAAGATGTAATTGAATGATAATAGCACAAAGGAGGGGGAGAGAGGGAACAGAGCTATAGTGGAACAGTTTTTGTATACTATGGACATTGATTGGTATTATTCTGAACTAGATTGTTTCAACTTAAGATGTTAATTGTAATTCCCAGGGCAGCCATTAAGAAAATGGCTCAAACTAGAGTAAAGAATTAGTAGTTAGTGTTAGAAATTTCAGTGCTTAGGCATGCAGGTTTAGATTCTGAAAGTGAGGCTATGGATATTTTCAAAGTTAAGCTTTATTTGACAAATATGTTGTAAATAAGTACAAATGTATTGACTAAGTAGAATATTTTGGTCTCTTTCAAGATAAAAGTTAACAAAATGCTAAACAAATTTATAATTATCAATTCTCAGAACATTCTCATGAGTTAAGAGTTTATTCTTGCTCCAGTTTTTAAGATGAGAAAACTATACAAAAAAGAATTTAAGCTCTGCCTGCTTTTTCTAAGTATGATTTCTAACACTGTGGGAGTTGCAGTGCTCAAGCATTGGTTTAATAACATATCCTTCCTCACTCCTGAAAGTGCTTAATGGCATGTATTTATTTTTTGATATTAAAATTAATACGGTTAACAATTTCATGCCACCCTTTAAGAAATTGAAGACAGTTAAAACATCACTCTCTTGAGTTTCTCTGCCTTTCTTTCAGAACAATTTCAAGAGATCTTCAGTCTGATGTGAAGTATCTTGTCACAAAATTTGTACATCTATTTCCCAGAAAGTTGTTTTTAGCTCAGGTGGAATCTCTAAAGAGGCTGTGGAAAATTTTTTTCTGAAATTATTATGGCACATCAGTGAAACAATGCTGAGTTTTTGTAGAGTGGTTTCTGAATTTTAGAAGTGAGTTCTCTGTTAATGAGCAAATTAAATGAATCCTTGAAAAAGTTAAATAAAATAAATGTTTTTTTAAGAATTTATTACACCCAAGGCAGTATGGGAGATTCAAATATATATAGATAAGATGTGGTTCCTGCCCTCATCAAGACTTATTATTTAGGACAAGTGTTAAGGGTTGTAATATGATGAAAAAAGATTGATTTTTATATTAATGCTTATTTTTAAAATAACAATTATGAAGCTTTAGTATAACTTAACCTTTTGGAGCTTTTGTAACCTAACTTAATAAATTACAGAGCAGATAAAGTTCAATATCATAAATGCCATTATAGCTTACATTATAATAATGGTTATTCCTATGGGGAGAAAATCAGCTCTCCTTTTGACTTGCTTTGAGTTCTGTTTATTTGAGGAAGAACTAATGTGACATTAAAATGAATAAAGGCTCTAAACAGTTTTGAATGTATTTTGAACTGCCTGCAAGTAGCACCAAACAAGGACTGCAGTGCTTCTGGGGGCTGGCTGTCAGGATCAGAGATGTCCAGCAGACAAAGCAAGATTCCTTGTAAGTACGAAGGTATTGAACTGGTGTTCTCAGAAGGGACTTCCATCTTCTCTCTCCCCCTAGGGATCTTAGTCTCCTTATTTAGCATTTGTTTACGAAGTTTAGACAGTAGCTTAGCAATTTTGTAGTAGTGCTTCAGCTTAGAGGCAAGGTGTGCATGGTTGAGGAAGGAAGAAAGGACACAGTTCTAGTATATAGATAGATAAAGTGCTAGTCTCACCTCTGTGAAGTGAGAGCAACATCCTCAAGGGATAAGGCTGTTAAAGTTAAGATAGCATAATTTCTTTCTATAGTATCCTTGTAAAAGTGTTTTTATTTACCCGCACAACAAAACCACTATACTATTTTAAGCAAATTAGTTCAGTTTTAAGTTATATTTCTAAGGTTATTTAATTCTTGAACAATGGAATCTTAATTAAATGAACTGTCTTCAAAGATGACTGACCTAAATAATAGTTACTGTGGGAATAATATGATAGATAAGGCCTCCTTGCCCTTAAGAAGTTTATACTCTAGTGAGAGAGCTAAGTTATATAATTCAGATAACTGTAATACAAATAAGTAAGTGCCTCATAGAGGTACAAACAAAGGCTGTAGAAGTTAGAGGGTGATGACTATGGATGGGAGATTTTAGCTGAGATGACTGATTAGTCAGTCATCTGGTTCACAGATATGCAGATATTAAAATAAAAAGGAAATTATAAATCACTCATATCTCCATGAAAAATTTTGCCTTCAGTAGAATAAACCTGCATCTTTTTCAGCATTGGTGTTTAGGGATAGACAGTTTTTGACCTGGAAATAACTTATGCTAATGGGAAGTTAATTTTTTAAACATCATTGCAGTGGCAGAGTCAATGGTAAAGAATCCTTCTGGGGCTGGGCGTGGTGGCTAACGCCTGTAATCCTAACACTCTGGGAGGGTGAGGCAGGAGGATTGTTTGAACTCAGGAGTTTGAAACCAGCCTGAGCAAGAGCAAGATCCCGTCTCTACTAAAAATAGAAAGAAATTAATGGGACAACTAAAAATGTATAGAAAAAATTAGCCGGGCATGGTGGGACATGCTTGTAGTTCCAGCTACTGGGGAGGCTGAGGCAGAAGGATTGCTTGAGCCCAGGAGTTTGAGGTTGCTGTGATCTAGGCTGATGCCACGGCACTCTAGCCCGGGCAACAGAGTGAGACTCTGTCTCAAAAACAAACAAAAAAAAATCCTTCTGAGTCTGGGTTTGTAAGAGTAGGTCAAAAGGAATGGCCAGGATAACAGACAACAGGTCAAAATAATTCAAGAAAATCTGTGTCTCTAAGTGTCACAAGACATTGTGATAGGTACAGGTGATATGATTGATCTCTTGTCCTTGAGTAGCTCCACAGTCTAGCAGGAGAACTCAGAATGCCAAATCAGTGGCAGAACCTATCCCTAAATCCCATCTCATGATCCCTGGACCTTCTAAACTGGACAAAAGGGAATATGCCACATATAGTATTAACATTCATCTGGTATAGGGCAGATGGGAGGGGGAGGAGGGGATGGGTACATACCCACCTAATGGGTGCGGTGAGCACCGTCTGGGGGATGGACATGCTTGAAACTCTGACTCGGATGGGGCAAAGGCAATATATGTAACCTAAACATTTGTACCCCCATAATATGCTGAAATAAAAAAAATTTAAAAAGGGAATATACCAGATAGTGGGGATACTTTAAAACCTTCTGGAAGGAAAACTGCCCCTAGAATGAACTTTACTTTGGAGTGGTAGTATATGCACATGGTATGAAATCCAAACACAAGAGGGCAATGAGATATAGATTTCCTTCCCAGCCCTGTCTCCCAGCTACCCAGTAGCATACTATACATACTTTTCTGTACTCTTTTTTGTAGTTAACAGTCAATCTTAGAGATACATTTTTTAAAGATTTTATTTTTTAGAGTAGTTTTGGTTCACAGCAAAAGTAAAGGGAAGGTGCAAAGATAGACCATATATTCCCTGCCCCCACACATGCATCGCCTCCCCCATTATCAAGATTCGCCATCACAGTGGTACATTTATTACAACTGATGACCCTCCATTGAGACATCATTATTACCCAAAGTCCGTAGTTTATGTCAGGGTTCACTCTTCGTGTTGTGCATTCTATTGGTTTACGATATGTAGCCACCATTACAGTGTCATAGAATTTTCACTGCCCTGAAAATCCTCTGTGTTCCACCTGTTTATCCCTCCCTCCCTTTCTCCCTCCTTACTAACCCTTGGCAACCACTGATCTTTTTACTGTCTCCATAGTTACGCCTTTTCCAGAATGTTGTACAGTTGAAATCATGCAGTATGTAGCCTTTTCAGATTGGCTTCTTTCACTTAGTAATATGCATTTAAGTTTCCTCCATGTCTTCTCATGGCTTAATGGCTCATTTCTTTCTAGTGCTGAATAGTATTCCATTGTCTGGATGTTCTACAGTTTGTTTATTCATTCACCTACTGAAGGACATCTTGGTTGCTTCCAAGTTTTAGTGATTTTTGATAAAGATGCTATAAACATCATTTTTGTGTGGGTTTTGTGGACATAAGGTTTCAACTCCTTTTGGTAAATACCAGGAAGTGTGATTGTTGCAGTATATGGTAAGAATATGTTTGGTTTTGTAAGAAACTGCCAAACTGTCTTCCAGAGTGGCTGTACCATTGCATTCCTATCGGTAATGAATGAGAGCTCCTGTTGTTCCTCATCTTGGAGATACTTCTGTGTCAATATACCTACAAATGTCTGGTTCTTCTATTTTTTCTTTTAACTTACTATAATTACAGGTTCACAAGAAGTTGCAAAAATAGTACAGTGAAATCCTGTGTACCCATTACCCCCCTTACCCCACTGGGGATATCTTACATAACTTGAGTGTACTATCAATACCAAAAAATTTGTTGCCACAATATAATTAACTAGACTACATTGCCTGTTTCTTTTTAAATCCTGCAAGATATTCCATTGTATGGGTGTACCATAGTTTTATTTAACTAGTCCTTTATCAATGGGTATTAAAATTGTAACTATGTTGGTATAGGGAATGACGGGAGACAATAAATATCCATGTATTCAGGGCCACTGTTAGCATATACATTGCCTTTATGTGAACTAGAAAAAACTGCCCTCTCTGGGTGGATGCAGCCCCATAGGCACATAGCTTGGGAAAACAGAATACAACCTGGATAACTGTTTAGTACCTCTACATGTGTATCTCTTTGCACTAAACAGGGATACATATGAAGGATAATGGAGTGTAATTTAAATTCTGCAGCATGACATCAGTGTTTCAATTTGAAACTTTGAAACTGTCCCTTTCAGACTTGGTACATCCTCCCATCCCCCCACCTGTAACCCTCATCACCTTTCCCCAATACTTCAGGCATTGTATATTTTCTATTATTCGCGTACACGTCTGTCTCCCACATTGGATTATAAACTCCTTTGATAGCAGAGGCCTCGTGTCTTCACCTCTTTATCTTCTTTCTCTTCTCTTCCCGACTCCACTATTATCTATCTGGATATAATATTGTTTTGTGTAAAGGTGCTTAGTGAATTTTTGTTTAAAAATTTTCTTAAGGCAAGGCAGTTAAGAGTAGTGAATTTTAAAATATTCCCCTCAATACTTCAAGAGGTGTCATGAAATTTTTAAACAAAAATGATTTTGAATTTAAAATACCTACACATATACTTGTAGGAGAGAAAAAAAGGTGTATTATGAAGTCAACCAACTAATTATTGGGTACTGAAATTTCAAAAACATTATGCATTATAGTACTGAAAAGAAGAAAATAAAGTAGCTGAACTTCTTGTGACATTATAAGCAAGTTATTGGGTTTTGGTTCCACTGAATATTAAAACATGAGAATAATACTTCAGTAAGGTGTTTAAAGGACTCATAATGTGTACAAAAGAAATTTATGCTATTACAGATAAATCATTTTAAAGCACTATTCAGGCTGGGCATGGTGGCTCACGCCTGTAATCCTAGCACTCTGGCAGGCTGAGGCGGGAGGATCACTTGAGCCCAGGAGTTCAAGACCAACCTGAGCAGGACCAAGACGCTGTATCTACAAAAAATAGAAAAATTATCCAGGCATGGTGTTGTGTGCCTGTAGTCCAGCTACTCAGGAGGCTGAGGCAGGAGGATCGCTTGAGCCCATTAGTTGGAGGTTACAGTGAGCTATGATGACACCACTGTGCTCTAGCTGGGGCAGTAGAGTGAGACTCTGTCTCCACACCAAAAAAAAAAAAATCTCTTCAGCAAGAACCTATTTTATATCTATTGTATGCTTATGTTCAGTAAGCACAATTCTGAGTAGTTGCACAAATCTTGTGCCCTAAAAATACCTAATTTCATCAGATCTTAACTTCTGTATGCCATTGATTTAGGAGGAAAATTGTCCATTTTTAACACTGGCCTTTTCATTACTGTTAAGCACTAAAAATGTTTTATAAAATTTTAATTATATTGAATATTTCATTAAAACTTACATCGTTGGAATCATATGTGGTACATATAAAGACTGCTATAAATACAAAGAAGAATGGAAATGTACTGTTACTTTAAATGAATTTTCTATTGTGTATACTTTATATTAGCAATGTAACTAAATAAAATTTGCAGACTAATCATATAACCTAATTGGCATAAAGCTTATACAAGTGACAAGTTAAGATAGATAATAGTGATTGCAAAAAATACCTTGATTCTGAAGATTAAGCCCATGATGAGGCATTGAATTACTTGACAACCATATTGGGTGGTTATGTTTGTTTGTGTATAATGTTTAAGGAAGTAAGGATTTGGGGAAATTGTGCCAAATAAAGCTAGCGGGGAGGAATCCTCTTCAGTTCTAATGTTCACAGTGAATTATCAAGTGATAATTGCTTTGCCAGCAGCACATAAATATTTTTTCACTATAAGGAATGACTGTTACTGGAGAAGAATTGGAGAAAACATTTGTTTTCCTTGATTATTTGGTGTAAGTAATTTTTTTGTAACCAAATCAACACAGTACTCTGGGTTCACTATGAGACAGAGCATTGTTATATAGAAGCTCTGTTTTCCTGATGTTAACTATAATGGGTTTTTACCTGTATTCCAGGAAATAAAGCAAGTTGGGTTGATTCCAGTAGGTTTTATTTTTCAGCTTTAGTGCTAAAATCAGATTGTGTGCAACTCTGAATCATGGTTCTATTAATATAAATTCTTGGCTATACAAAGTAAATTACAGTATATCTTCCCGTACAATTATAAGAATGCTGTAACATGCAGGATTCTTTTCTTGAGTGTTTTTATGATTAAAGATTAATTTTCTCCTGAATTTGGCTGCATAGGTTTTCATTCAGCTAGTATTGCAGATCATTGTCAACTACAATTTGAATGCCATCTGTGTATTTGACAGATTCCTGCAGACTAATAGGAATTTAAAGAATAGAATAGTGCCTTCTGGTTTGGCAAACTTTCTTACAGGGATAAATAGGATGGGAACATTTACCTTGTACGTATGTGTGTTTATGTGTATGCATACACACACATTTCATATTCATCTTGGTCTGTAAACTTCCAGTATATATATTTTACCAACTCGCTCTTCCACTGGGACATATGTAAGTAAACTACCTTTTTTAGTTAACTAAGCAAGTGGCTATTTCTATAACTGTGAGGTATGTTTCAATTTTTAATACACATTGGTGTATATACAAGGTATATATATCTTCTCTCATTATCCCTGCTTCTATGAGGCACCTTAATGCAAATAGTGCAAAATAGTAATTTCCTTGACTCTTTTTCTTTTTTTTTTTTTTTTGAGACAGAGTCTCACTCTCTTGCCTGGGCTAGAGTGCCGTGGCGTCGTCCTAGCTCACAGCAACCTCACACTCCTGGGCTCAAGCGATCCTCCTGCCTCAGCCTCCTGAATAGCTGGGACTACAGGCATGTGCCACCATGCCCGGCTAATTTTTTCTATATAT